>CM076571.1:326346887-326531613 GCA_034641835.2 Pinus albicaulis
GACTGTAAGTCCGTGTCCACACCGATGGAACTCAACTTTAAGAAGTTGAGTGGCAGCGCTGCTGGGCCTATTTTGGCCAATCCTACTGAGTATCGACAACTCATAGGAGCTTTGATGTTCTTAGTGAACACCCGACCAGACATATGTTTTGTAGTGAACACTTTGAGTCAACAGATGGTTGAGCCTCATCACTTTCACTGGGTTGGTGCCAAGAATCTTCTGAGATATCTTCGGGGCACGATAAACCATGGGCTGAGATACACTGCCGGGAGTGTGATACTCCGTGGATATACTGATGCCAATTGGGCTGGCAGTGTGGTGAATCGTAAGAGCACATCGGGATGCTGCTTCAATCTTGGTTCTGCTTCGATCTCATGGATGAGCAGGAAGCAGAAGTCGGTGGCTTTGAGCACCGCTGAGGCCGAATACATTGCAGCAAGTATGGCCTGTTGTGAAGCAATTTGGTTGCGAAAGCTCTTTAGTGAGCTGTTTGGACATGTGCTAGATACCACTGTGATACTCTGTGATAACCAGAGTGGGATTCGTATGACTGAGAATCCTGTGTTCCACGGCCGATCCAAGCATATTGATATCAGGTACCACTTTATCCGGGATATGGTACAGCGAGGCGCCGTAAGGCTCGATCATATAGGAACTGATGAGCAGGTCGCGGATATTCTCACTAAGCCCCTGGGAAAGGTCAAGTTCCTAACCTTCCGTGAGAGTCTTGGTGTCGTGGAAAGACCCTATGATGTGGGTCCTGTTGGACGATGAGCTCTGGGAGCTCTGGGGGGCTTTGGGGATAGCTTCTCGGAGCTATAAGCACTCATAATGCCTCTGCCCCACCCTTGTGATTATTGAGCTGGTTCGCCTCTCATTTATCTGTGCCCCGTATGCATCCTACCCATTGAGTTCAGGGCTCATGGGAAGTACCTCTCATTTGGCCAATGAGGTGGGAAAAGCTAGAGACTAGTAGCAAAGATTGATGGACGCATCAGAGATTGCCGTACTCTCTATCTAGGATGGCACGGTCCAACCACTTGATCTGGGATCAAGTTTAGTGAGGTCTGGGACCTCTGCCTGACTTCGGGTCAGATGAACCAACTTCGGGTTGGTTGGAGACTCTTTGTGAGTCTGATAGAGGTTTCGAACCTCTGGACTAATTATGTCAGTCGGGGGATGATGTCTTTGTGACTGACCCACTTCTGTTCTGAAATAAAGAGGCCAGCAAAGCAAGTTACGGCGGGATGACGCACGATGTTTGATTGCACCGATGGATGGAGTTCTCCCTAGTTGAGAGGGAGTGTTAAATTTGGACAACTAGGTCCAAACTCCATGTTATGATGCTCAGATTAAGAGGCTAATATTTTTGTTGGATTCCTCTTTCGGAGAGGTGTAAAATCCATATATAATATGTCTTAATCAGATGAGCAGAACATTTATTTTGAATTTATTATTCATAATAAATTATATGTGCAGGTCGGCCTTAAGGTTTCACACCCCCAGCAGATGTGTCACACACCCCAATGATGGATATAAATACAGGCAAAGTTGGAGAGCATTTCATCACAACACAACACATCTTCTTCTTTCATCTGATGTAGTACGAGCTCCTTAGAAGACATTTCCAGCCCACACGTGTGAAGAAGAAGGACGAATTTCTGTACGGCTGAACTGAAGGACGAGTTGTTGCAGCTAGGGTTTTGCAGGAGGTTTGACCGGTGTTGACTTTGGTCAATGCATGGTCCAATTGGGCTGAAATTTGGTGAGAAGTTCGATTTTGGAAGGCCGTACTGTTTGGCACAGAAATCGAGGTCAAAGGGTTGACCAATCTGCTGCTGCGTTGACTTTTAGCTTGCTGCCCTGCGTTGACTTTTTTGGCCGTAACGCACCACCACATTTTTTCCTGTTTCTGATTTGTCTTCTACAAGATCCACTTATATGTTCTATCTGCATTTTACTTAACTATTTGTGTGATTGCTGTGAGAAAAGTAAAGTTGCTCCAAGCATAGAACATCTACAAAAATTTACAAGTATGTACCTTGAGAGACAATGATTATGGTGTTTATGAATCATTGATCTCACTAGCATTGTGCTCTGATCATGTGGATAGAGTTGATAGTCAAGGCCTTGCTATATGACAATGTTGGTTGATATGATGCTAGAGTCTAGACAAATGAGTTACCAATCTAATTCTTCAGATTGAGAATGACCAAGTACCATTATGAATACCTCCCTAGTTAAGAGGGAGTGTTGAAGAGTGTAACTAGGTTCGGTCTTCATAATGACATGTAACTGTGACTTTTGAAAATGTTGTAAAGAAGGAAAATAAAATTTTTATTGTAAGACTTGCTTCATAGGTTTCATGAGCAAGGGATTTTATTTTAGATAGCTCCCATTGTGAGCCTTTAGGAATTGTCATAGAGTTAATGTTGTGTATATAAGTCTATAAAGTTGTCTAGAAGCCCTCCAACGACAAGCACTAGTCCTCCTCTTCCTATGTCAGCCTCAAGATTAAGCATAACTCATGTCGGCTCACAATTATGGAGACACAGCCCTTCAGATACACATGTTCTCTTATTTGTGGAGGACCAACCACTATAAATAGGCGTGAAGACACTTCGCATTTCCAGAGTCAGAAATTCGTATATACCTCTGAGATTTTCGGATGAACAAAACAGTAACAAGTTCGGATTTCTAGCACAGTCAAAAAATGGTTCGGATCTCTAAATTTGAGTGGATAGCTACAGTTAGGAAATTCGAATGTCTCTATAATTTCAGATGGATAGAGGCAGAGTGAATTCAAATACATCACTGTCATTTCGAATCGGTAGTAACAAGATATCTCTGAGTAAACTACAGTGACACAATTCGGAAAGGAAATGAAACTACAGTTCGATGTTGTCTCACAGCGAAGGGAATTTGGATCCCTCTGAGACTTGGATCACAGAAAAGGGAGAACAGTTTGGATGGGTCAAGGGACAGCGAAGTTTTGTCTAGTTAAGGAGCTATTATTCAGTAATGTTTCATTGTGTTTTTGTACTGCTGCAGAGGTCACATTTTTGTGACATTACATTGACATGTTTCAGTGTTATGACTAGTATATCTACAGCTCGTTGAAGAGATGATATCAGAGCAAAGAGGGTCGAAGAAGAAGAGGAGAAGAAGAACAGAGAACTAGTGTCTTGGTCTTGGAGTGGCTAATAGGTCAAGGGTCTTGGTCTTGGTCTTGGTATTCGTCAATTGGAATCCCTATAAAAAGAATTTGTGTGTGTTTTCCTCTCAAAGAGCTAAGAGGTTTTGGCCCTGGTCAATAGCCTACATTTTGTGCCTCTTGTCTATTTATGTTTATGCATTGGTAGTTGTTTGATGAAGAAGAACACTAATAACTTAAGCAAAAAGAAGATCCTAATCTAATGAAGTAAAATACTCACAAGCAGTTACTATTTCTCAACATCGTCTAGAAGGACAATCATTTGACAAGTATTATATCTTCCATGTCTCAATCTACAAATCAAATGGCTTCATTTTGCAAGGGAATCAACAAGCTCGTTGGATCAGAAAACTTTCTAGCATTGAAGAAAAGGATTCATTTGGTGCTCACAGAAAATGAAGAGATGGAATATGTTCTTGGCGAAATTACTAAACCAGACAAAGATAAAACTCAAGAATTAGCAAAATACAACAAGGGAGAAGTGAGGGCACAAGGGATTCTTACTAAATCCATAAGGGATCATCTCATTCCCTTTGTTGTTGATTTGAGTACATTTAAAGCAATATATGATAAGTTATTAAAAGATTCTTACTAAATCCATAAAGGATCATCTCATTTCCTTTGTTGTTGATTGAGTACATCTAAAGCAATCTATGATAAGTTAGTAAAATTGTATTCTATAAGTACATCACATCAAAAAATATCCTTGACGAATCAACTATATAAAACAAGGATATCAAAGAATGAAGATATGCCACATATCTTATGAAGACATCACAATTGAAGGATCAGCTACAAGGGCTTGGAGAAGTCATCTCTGATTCAAAAATGAATACTTGTGTACTAAATGCTTTGACCCCTGAATGGAGCAGTTTTGCAACTAGTGTCTACTCAAGACAAGATAATTGTTATGAATAAAATACTCATAACTCTCAATTAAAATAAATAAAATATTAAATAATTAAGATAATTAAATTAATTAATGTCTCGTTCAATTATGAAGAGACATGAGGTCAATAGTCATGACTTTTTATCTTCGTGGCCAGTGAATGCCTATAAAGGCACACCGCCACGAAAAATTGTAAACCATCCATTCATATCTTATTAATACAATTTACTTACTTTACAAAATACAAATCGACATACAAATATTACAGTTGCATAATTGTTGTTGTGCTTCAGTGGTATCAGAGCTAGTAGACATCACGACTGTCAGGCCTCAAACCGTGTTCCGAGTTGGCGTTTGACTGTTCCGCTGCCTTCAAGGGACACACTGTGCGATAACATATCAAACCATGTGGCCGCTGACCGATCAGACAATATTCGTTCAGGAATTACCATGTCCACTACGTAAATCTTGTTTGCATTCTGTCCTATCGACATAACCTATGTTTTCCGTTATGCCCTGTCAGCCCTCTCACTTTTGCGTCCCTGTCACTTCTCACTTCCGCTGATCCACGTCCTCCCTACTCCAGTCCTGCATCAAAACCCCCAAACCGGCATCCACTGAAAAAATCTCTCACATTCGCTCTGTTAACTTGTTGCTCCAGCCACGTTGGTGACAGACAGCAAAACGTGTCTCAAGTATTAAACCTTGAGACCCACTTGCCAAAACCCACGCAAGGGATAAAGTCATGGCTAGTCAAAATGCTGTGACGAGTCACAAATCGTTACGTTGTAAAAGAGTCGTTGTCAAACCGAGAAGGGTGACGTATACAGTGAGATTTATACGGTAATGTCTAAATACATAAGACTGTTAATCCAAGTTGTCATTGATGGCAACAGGTTGATGAAGGAGAAGCCAGACTATGACCCTATGATGAATAAGCATAACAATGAAGATGACCTTGGAAACAGAATTTTACTCTCTGCACATAAATATTCAAGGTCAGTTATAAAGGAAAAATATTTTGGACACCTTGGAGGAATCTTTATACATTAAGTTGTATACCATCTTATAAAGCATAATTTCAGCTTTCCAACGAGCTATTACTCAGCCAAAATCTGCTAGCGATTTGAAAGTTATTAATTTTTTAAGTTAAGAAGAAATTTATGGTCTGTGAGCCGACCTCATCCCTCTAGGACAAGTTGGCCTACTTCAAGGGACATGTCTATTCATTGGAGAGTCAAACTTTGTGTATTTATATACGATCAATCTCCTTTCTTTCGGACAATTATCATCTCAGCTATTGATTACAGAGTACGGTGAAGACAAGAAGAAGAGCAAAAACAGTAAGGAACAAGTTCACAGCTCGTGAACACTAATAAAAGAGCTCGGAATCTGAACTGGATACATTTTTTAAGGGCTGATATGAACGGTAAAACAGTAAGGATACATTTTCTAGGCTTGATACCTCGGATTAAAGGCTTGAACTGGTTTCTGTCTTCGAACGGTGGATCTCTGAATTATAAATCTTGGGCATGAATTGAGATCATTACAGTAATGATAATCTGACTATGACTCGGACTAAGATATTACACAGTGGCTCGGTTAAATAGCAGTTTCTGTGGAGCTCGGTTCTACCTACAGCAACTTTCTACTCGGAATGTGACATTACTCAGTGAAACAACAAATTCAGATTTCTTTTGGAGCTCGGTTTCACCTATAAAAAGGTTGCAGACTTTAAGACAATCACTAACAGGGTTAAGGACAGCTCTCGGACTCTGTTGTAACACCTGTACCGTGACAATTCTTCACAAAATCCTACTGTGGCACAAATGAAAAACAGTAATTCTTGATAGTGATTTTTGGACCTTATTACAGTGATCAATCATCCCAGAGATTGCAGTAAAATCAAATGGTGGACAGAGCATGGTGAAGATAGAGTGAAGTTTTGGTGATGTAGACTGGTGCAATAAAACATCTTTGAACTGATAATCTGAAGAAGCGAAGAAAGGATAGACTGGTACTATACTAGGTCTCCAGAAAGGAACCTCTTTAAAATTCAAAATGAATTACCTAAATATGATGGTAAGGACTATAAGGGCATCGTTGTTTGGGTAAACAAAATGGACGCCATTTTTCTAGCAAACCCACCATTAGGTTCGCAGGAAAAAGTCGTCACAGCATCCAACCACCTAGAATGAGAAGCATACGACTGGTTTATGTGGTGGTCCTCTAAATGTAGTTCAACTGGGAAAATTTTATGAATGCTTTGTTGAAAAGGTTTCATGACGAGGAAGAGGATGACGTATACGAACAGTTCGTTCACCTCAAACAGAAAGGATCGATGAGTGAATACACTCACGAATGGGAAGTGTTAGCAGTAAGGCAAAGAGGATTTTCAGATGAAGAGTTATTAAAAATGTATCGTTGTGGCCTTAAAGATTACATTCGGGAAGAATTAAAATTATGTAAACCCCAAACCATCGAAGATGCCAGACACGCAGCATTAATTATTGAAAGAAAACATAAGCTCAGAACTAACTCATTCAAAGAAGATGGAGACCCAACAACTACATTCAAAAAGAAAAGAAACTAACAAATGTAGGTATTGTGGAAACGATTGGACAGCAGGGCATAGGTGCCTTAACAAGAAATTGTATAATTATGAAGTCGAGAAAGAATCAGATGTTTCAAGTAATGAACCAGAAAAGAAGATTAAAAAGAAAAATAGTTGTCGCAAGTGCGGAGAACATTGGTCTCCAAGACATAAATGTGAAGACGCATCACTACGCTACTCTAAAATAGGAGGGATGCAAGTTGAAGTTCAGGCATGTGATGAAGAAATCATTGTCACAAACAGTGAAGAATCGGATTCTGAAGAACTGTCATTAGCGGCAATCTCATGTGACTGGAAAATCCATGATGGAAACTCCCCCGAAAATCAAGAACAACAAGCAATTACAAAATACATTCCAACTTCCACCACATCTTTGAAAGAAGAAAGACCAATCTTCAAGAAGAAACATTAATCATATTACGCCACCAACAAATATGAGGAAGAAACT
This sequence comes from Pinus albicaulis, assembly GCA_034641835.2. Lineage (NCBI taxonomy): Eukaryota > Viridiplantae > Streptophyta > Pinopsida > Pinales > Pinaceae > Pinus > Pinus albicaulis. The sequence goes on from CM076571.1 coordinate 326,354,053, forward strand.
AGGTCCTAAAACCCTAAAGCTTAAAGGGCTCATCAAAGGCAGAGATGTCGATATACTTATAGATTCTGGTAGTACTCACAATGGTATAAACATTGATCTTGCTAAACAACTTGATCTGTGTATATGCCCAATTAAGGACATCACCATATTTGTCGCTACTAGGCAAAATTTCAAGGAAATTAGAGAATGTCGTAATGTTTCAATCCAAATACAAGAACTAGAACTACAAACAGATCTATTTGCCCTACCACTCGAAGGAATGGATATAGTTCTAGGTGCAGAATGGTTAACACAACTAGGGAGTCTGAAAAATCTACTGCAGTGTATTGGTTTATTTTCTCCTACTTGATTTAATTAATACAAGTTATTTCCAGAAATTAGATTCAGAAATACCAAAAATAAACACAACTACATCCTACACATGCAGATCATTTACTGAATAATACGCTCATGCAACAAAGTGACACATGGTTTTTTGGACATAAGTCCCCGGAAAAACCCAAAGCAGGAATGGGTGCAGCGGATATGAGGGTTTTATTATTAAGTAATTCTGAGTACAGCAAATCTGGGTTCCAAATCTAGAAAACCCGTCAGAGAATAAAAGAAATCAAATCTGCAGCTAACTTGAAGTTCTAGTGCCAAATATTAGACTGATCCACACCCTCAAATGGGATTTACAAGACTCAATCCAGATCTAACCCTAGAAACCCTCAGTGCTGCTTCTGAAGCCCCAACGTTACCTCTGAAGGCTTGCATCAGCCTCTGTGTGGCTCTAGGAGGACCTGCGTCACCCCTAGAGGGTCTATTCTGCCCCTGCATTGCCTTTGCTAGGCCTGCATCAGCCCTGCGTGGCCCTAGCTACCTCTGCGCTACCCCTGCTGGACTGCATGGCTCTGAAGCCCCTCTGCGCTGCTCTTGTTGCTGCTCTTCTGCCTCTTGCTACCTCTTGGCTTTTGGGATTAGATCATCCTCTCAGCCAATACTACCCCTCACTGCAAACCCACCCTAGAATTCCAGATCTGTTCCTCAGTTCTACAACTGTGTCTCTTCTCCAACTGACCCTCAAGCCTTTCTCTTATACTTTTCGTTGAACCCTTCAACAGTCGAGATTAAATCATTCATCAACGGCTGAGATTAAAAGACTGCTTGATCCAGGTGACTTAAGACAATTTCAGCACATGTGTTAATTAATTCACTTTAATTATTTTATTTTCCTAAGTTAGACTTAGGAAATCCATTAAAAATAATTAATTATTTGAATAACTTGAACACCAACTGAAATTTCTCAAATCCCTCTCTGGGTTTTAGAGATCAAGTGTGTCCTAGCCCCTCCACAAAATCTCAAGACTAGAGCACACCCAATGCTACACCAACTTATACAAAATCTCAACAGGGAGCTATACCTACAAACCTTGAAGAACAATTCATGGAGTTTAACTGGCAAGGACGATGTTATAAATTAAAAGGTGTTAACACTTCCAGTTCCAAGGAAGGTATTAGTACTCGTGATAAAAGCACCAATCAACGAAGAGATGCCACTCCATCGCAACAATGTTCAATTAGAGAAGACCTTTTTAGTTGTTCTTTGAAGACAAAGCATCTCTAAAGGGAGTGGCAATGTTATGAATAAAATACTCATAACTCTCAATTAAAATAAATAAAATATTAAATAATTAAGATAATTAAATTAGTTAATGTCTCATTCAATTATGAAGAGACATGAGGCCAATAGTCATGACTTTTTATCTTCGTGGCTAGTCAATGCCTATAAAGGCACACCGCCACGAAGAATTGTAAACCATCCATTCATATCTTATTAATACAATTTACTTACTTACTTTACGAAATACAAATATTACAGTTGCATAATAGTTTATATTCTTCAATAATACTCCCTTTGATGAACAACGATCTCAATGCATCTTGGAAGAAGCAAGATTTAAGGCAAAGGATGACATCGAATCAGATGAAAAGTCTCAAGCCTTTGTTGTAAAATCTAAGAAGGAGAAAGGGAAGTCTGGAACGTCCAAAGGAAAACAAGATATGTCCAAGATACAATGTTATGGGTGCAATGAATATGGACATTTTAAGAGGGATTGTCCAAACAAAAAAAACAACAAAAGGAAGGAAAGGAGTGGAGCACACATAGTTGAAGAAAAAGAAAAACCTGAGAAGAAACTGAAAGGTGAAGATCCCAAGAATCTATGCTATTAAGGGAGCTCCACATCTATCAGGTTTATTTATAGTTTGTCTTTCTTTTATTAGAAAGTAGCAGTTACAGTAGTATGCAACGTTGCATTCTCTAGAAGAGTCTTGATTTTTGTGGCATCATGAAAGGAAGCATGGCATCATAGAATAAAGCATATGATAGTAGAAGAATTAGAATCTACATAATCAAGTTGCTTTGGAAAAAGTCATCTAGCTAACAAGAATGAGAAGATTTGGACCATATTATACATCACAGTTCATCCAAGTATTTTCAAACATAATGTTAGAAGTAGTCATCTTGTAGAAAGGATCACTAAGATCCTCCAATAAGAACCGTCATTTAAGGAAAGGTTCTTTAATGCTTGAAAGAAGCATTATAACATGAATGATATATGTTCCATTTAGTATGGAAACAATTATCTTAAAGGATGAAGGGATGATGATGGTCAAGATATGGTTTGAAAGGCAGAATTGAAGTCTTTCTCCTCTTAGGGAGGGAAGCTTATTTTCGATAAGGATAAGAAGCAAGCTCATTCAAAGGAAGGATGGCTAGATGGTGAAGGTATGCATAACTCTTCTCTAGAAGGTAGAACTCTTGTCTATAAGAATATTACAGAAAGAGTTGGTCATTGTAACGACCAACAGTCATATACGCAGCGGAAATATTTAAAATACTTCGAAGACGAACACATCCATTGTAGGACAGTAAGTGTAAATTGTATATTTTATAAAGAATTGATGATAGGATGATTACAAATGAGAATGAGGGCCCGCTTATATACCCTAGGTAGGTGCCCTTTCACGAATGGTTGTCTCTAAAACATGCCTCTTCATCACTAACTAACTAATCATTAGTTAATGACTTATTATTTATTCTTACATTTACATTTATACTTATTACTATTTTATTATGAATTATATTCATAACATAGCCTCTCCCTTCAAGAAGCTTTGTCCTCAAAGCTTACTTAAGAACATCTTCTCATCTTTGTACTTTCATCTTCGTCGATATAAGACGATATGATACTCTAAGTGATAAACAAAATTGTCGTACTGAGAATGGATCAGACCATCCTAGATTGATCTTTTGTGGAATCGAATTTTGTGATGAATAGTTATTGCAGAACTGGATTCTGCAAACTTCAGTATTTCTAGGAACATAAATTTGTCGTTTACTTTCTGAGTGATACTGGTACGTAGCTTGATTGGAAACACTGGTCTTGCGACCTGGATGTCGATACATAGCTCCTTTGGTTTGTATTTCCCTTATCTTGTTAACAGTTGATTCCTGATTTTCTTCAGGCGTACTTGTTGTTGAGTGGGCGACAAAATCATAAGTTGGAATGTTCATTGTTTGAAATGCAACTTCTGCATATGTTTTAACTTCTCAAGATTATTTTTCTTCCTTACTTGTGGTATTGACTGGATCAGTATTAATCCCTTTGTCTTCAACTTGGACTGAAACGACTGGAGACTTCAATATTACTTCTTAAAGTTGTTCTAACTTGTCATTTAGTGATTTCTTGTCACTTTTAAGCTTCTTTATTTGTGTAAGGTTGGGTTATGATTTCGTAGACGTGAAAGTTCACAATTTTCTGAATCGTTGACTTTGTCCTTACTAGCTTCATCATCTTTTAAACTTTTGATTTGTTCTAATAATGTCTGATTGAGGCTCTTAAAACGTACATTTTCTTCTTCTTGTTCTAATAAACGCTTCTTGAGTTCCTTCTTTGATGCTTTAGCTTTTTTGACTTGTTCGAGTAGTTTTTCTTGGTGATCTCTGAAGCGCAAAACTTCTTTGTCTTTGCTGGAGATGACTTCTTCAAGCTCTTTTTGCTTCCTTGATATAGTTTTTTTGTTATCTTTGAACACCAAGTCTGAGATATCCTTAAAATCTTCTCATGCAGACATTAACAATTTTGACTCCATTGTCATGTCTCGAAATGTGATCATCTTCCCCTTATAAGGAAAAGTCAAAACTTGTTTCACTGTGTTTAACATGAATGAACCCAAATCCTTCAACCAGAGTTGATCGAGTATGATGCAAACCTCTGTATAATCCATCTTTACAACAAGAAATTGAGATATATACTCATAATGATTTATTGTCACTTGTAAATCACTAATTGTATACTCTTTTTGGTCAAAAATATTTTTTCGTACCCCAATGCTTGGCTCTGGAATTAATAGCTTATTCGCCAAGTTGTAGTTGATATAATTTTTATCGTCGCTCGTGTTGATAGCGATATTAATTTTTCTTCCTTGGATACTTGCATTTAATGTAATTACTCTATGATTTGTAACTGAAAACCCATTATAAGAAAACCCTTCTTCCTTCGACATTTTAGACTTGAGCTCCATTATCTCCATCATTTTTTTTCCATGATTGATCCCATTTTTGTTTTGTCGAGTTGACTTTAAGTATTATGTAATCATTTTTTTTAAACCTTACTTTTCCTTAATATTAATTGCCTTGATAATTCCTTAAAATACTTCCCTTATATAACCTTAAATATAGCCTTCCTTTAGTGATGAGTTTTTTTTAACCTTACTTTTCTTTAATATTAATTGCCTTGATAATTCCTTAAAATACTTCCCTTATATAACCTTATATAATCAAAAGTAAATTCTAGTTTTATTTATTTATTTTTATTTATAATTCCTTTTTTTAACTCGTTTTTTTTTACTTTTGATTTTTTTTCAAAAGTCACAATACTAGTGAAACGTGGCTATTCACCTCTCTGGGGTATAATATAAAATATATGTCCACTTATGTGTATTTGACTCAATTAATTTTCTCCACGTAAAAATTACACTTACCATTCACACAAAGAGGTTTTTTATTCCTTTTGTTCTTATTTTACCTTGAAAATACCATGGGCAATTACCATGTGTTTCTAAAACCACGAGCTTGTAAACCACTTAAAGAAGAATCAAAATAATCTTATCTAATGCTCCTTCTCTTACGTATAGTTTTTTTTATCATGCACTTTTTATCAATAATGTAGAACCATTTTTTTTCTTTTGGAACTATTTTCTTTTAAATCTTTTTTTTTCCTTTTAGTTTATTTCTCTTTTTTTTTTATTTTTTTCTCTTTTATTTTTTTTTATTTTTTTTATTGACCAAAGGCCTAGCGAAACGGAGAAACTCCAAAATTTAGTGTAGTGAATGCTTCAATTGACTCTGAAATTTAGTGTAGCGAATGCTTCGATTGTGATTGCAACAAGGTTGATGAAGATTTGATGGCCAAAGGCCGGATCAGACATAGCTTTGATACCAATGTAACGACCAACAGTCGTATATGCAACGAAAATATTTAAAATACTTCGAAGACGAACACATCCATTGTAGGACAGTAAGTATAAATTCTACATTGTATAAAGAATTGATGATAGGATGATTACAAATGATAATGAGGGTCCGCTTATATACCCTACGGAGGAGCCCTTTCATGAATGGCTATGTCTCTAAGACATGCCTCTTCATCACTAACCAACTAATCATTAGTCAATAACTTATTATTTATTATTATATTTACATTTATATTTATTATTATTTTATTATGAATTATATTCATAACAGTCATAAGAATATGCTCGATAACATGAGCATGAGAAGTCTTCCATGTGGCTACTCGATACTTGGAAGGAGTTTGTTATGCTTTGGAATCGTTAAGGATCAGGACTCTTACACAAGATAGCATGACTTAGATATGAATCATGATGATATTGATCAACTTCTAATATGGTCTTCTAAAGAAAGAAAGAGAGTTGATAATGATAACTCCAAGGAAGAAGATATTGCAACTTACTGGTTAGTTTGTTCCATGGGCACTTTAATTAAAATCAAAAGCATGCAGAAGGATTTGTGTACAATATGGAGATAGACCATGTAGAAGGATGTAATCTCAAAGGAAACAAGTAAGAAGAATCTGATATTTTGACAAGAGGCCATCATAATGAGGTAATTATGATATTGATGTTTTGGTATTGGTTATCTAGTTAGTATATGGTTTTGCTACTTGGAAGGATATTGCAAAAATACGTAATGGAAATTGAGGCAAGTGTATCTACAACAGTTAGTTTTGAACTCAATTCAATGAATACATGGATTGAGTGGATAGCTTTGGAAATCCTTGAAGGATTATGTGGTCAAGATGTCTACATCATCTTGGATTTGAAAGGTAGCAGTACAAAAAGATAACCTAATGTTCATGTTTTGATGACGATGAAGATCACTTTCATGATTAGAGGGAGCTATGACTAAGCTCTACTTTGATTGGTTCAATATAATTCCTTTGATGATGACTAGAGGAAAGTGATATGAAATATCGATGGCTTAAACCCTGTCATAGACTAAAGAAAGAGTTTGGCTCCATAACATTTTGAAAGATAAAAGCTCAATATGATGAGATGCAAAGAAAAATGAGGAGTCATGCAACTACTTGAAGATTTCCATGATAGAACTAGTCGTTGATGTTTGTGACAAGCTAAAGAGCTTGTGGATATGTCTTCCTAGTCAAAAAGGAAGTAAGGAATCTCCTCTATACTCTAGAGGGAGTAAGAAGTCTCCTTAAATATTTGAGAAGGAGCAAGGATCTATTCCCTAAATCAAGAGGGAATGAGGATCTCCTCTCTGGTTGAGAGGGAGTGATGTTAGACATCATATCTAAGTTGTAGGAAACGTGCGTCTAGGGCATGTTTCCCTGAAAAAATGAAACAAAAACGATGAAATGCATATCGTACGACCGGGAAACGTGTTTTCGGCCGCACTGTTACGTTTACCCTACGGGAAAAGTTGCCAGTACGGCTGGAAACGCATTTCCTAGTCGTACAGCCGCGTTTCCTTCCCTAAACAGTGTTTAACTTGTGTTTTTTTTATTTTTTTCCGGTTTTCGTGCCATCTAATATTATTTTGATTGTTTTGTTTGTCTCTTGGATGCTTCTAGATGGATTTCTAAACTTATAAAAAGACGATTCACCTCATTCTCTCATCACACAAATTGAGCAAGTTGTTTCACTTAAAGAAGAGCGATTTTGGCGAGGAGAAAGGAGGAAGAGAGTAGTGCTTCAGCTACGGTGTTTTCACCAGTGAGCAAAGGAGACTTTAGCAACAAGAGAAAGAGATTTCAAACGCAGATTTGGAGTGTGAAGTTTCCAGCTACGGCATTCTTGGTTTTTGGCTCAGCGACAACCATATTTCTCCTATTTTTTCTAGCATTTTCGGGTAGCTTCAGCTACACAAAATTAATTTGGCTAAGAAGCATTCAATTTCTTGGTTTTTTCCCATTATTTCATCTATTTTTCGAGGGTTTATGCTACCAAAATATAAAAAAACGTTTTTTATTTACAGATTTGTTTTTTTATTTTTTTTGCAGCAATGGCTTCCATCCAAGGTTCAAGTTCAAACCCCAAGGCCAACCCAAGGGCTGAATATTATCCTCTTTGGAGGCATGTTGAGAAGCTGCAAAGATGTGGAGGTGGTGGCTCATGGGAATGGCGGTGTAATATTTGAAATAATTCTTACAAGGGCTCTTACCCAAGAGTGAAGGCACATCCTTTGCATGGAGGAGGACAGGGGATTGCAGGTTGCACGAAAACATCAGACCCTGTGACAAGGAGGGAATATCAACGAGAGCAAGATCAGGCTGATGGAAATAAAAGAAAGCATGATGATTCTTCTTAGTCAAGCTAAAAATCCAGCAAACATTGAGCCAAGGGTTGTAATTGAAGCAAGGAAGAGGAGAGGCACTCAACAACCAGAACAACCACCATCCAGAGGGGCATCTGGTACACAGTTCAAGATAGCAAAATTGCTAAACTGGTGAATGTGCAAGAAAGAGAAGAAGTTGATTCCAGAGTGGTTCGGTGCATCTATGCATGTGGTCTACCATTCAATGTTGTTCGCTCTCCTTACTGGAAAGATATGATAAGGGAAGTTAACAAGGCTCCTCAAGGGTACAAGGGGCCCAACTATGAGAAAGTTAGGACTCAGCTTCTCAAAAATGAGAAGGATCTTGTGGAGGATGTGTTATCACCAATTCGTTCTTCTTGGAGTAGCTATGGGGTTACCATAGTCTCAGATGGATGGACAGATACAAGGCGTAGACCATTGATAAATATCATTGCCACTTCACCAAAAGGAGCAATGTTTTTAAAGGCAGAAGACTGCTCGAGAGAGGTAAAAGATGCACAATTCATTGTTGATGTTATTATCAAATCTATTGAACAAGTTGGTCCTAACAAGGTGGTGCAAGTTATCACGGATAATGCACCAGTATGCAAAGCTGCAGGTTTGATTATTGAGGGGAGGTATGACAACATCTTTTGGACACCCTGCATTGTCCATAATCTGAATCTGATCTTAGAGGAGATCCACAATAAAGTTCCATGGATAAAGGAACTCACAGGGGAAGCAAGGGAATTTGTTAAATTCATCACCAACCACCACCAGTCTCAAGCAATATTTAGAGAGTACTCCAAACTGGAGTTGTTAAAAGTTGTTGAGACAAGATATACATCAAACTTCATAATGTTGTGCTACCTTGTTGAGTTAAGCAAGCATTAGTGTCTATGGTGGCGAGTCAACTTTGGGCTGAGTGGAGAGAGGTAAATTCAGAGCGGGGATCTATGATGTGTAGATTGTGCCTTGATGAGGGTTGGTGGAGCAAGATAGATTTCTTGCTAATGTTCACAACCCCTGCATTTGAGCTTCTTCAGAATGCTGACACTGACCAACCTTTCTTAGGAGAGGTATATGATGGCATGGATTCCATGATTGAGAAAACTATGGAGATCATTTCACAAGAGTCTCCACATCTTTTGTTTGTACATGATCATTTTGCCGAATTAATCAAGAAAATCATTGTTGATAGGTGGAACAATTTCAACACTAGTTGCAGACCTAGTTGTAGGTCCGAACTTTTGTTGCAGGGAAGCTGAAACTTCTGTTGCAAGTGCCGAAGTCTAATGTTTGACCGACTTTGGAAGGATTTGACAATCTTTGACTTGAGGAGACTTTGACTTGTTGGAAAAGCTTGGAAGGAGAGTTGACTTGGGGCTTGTGAGTGGACTTGGTGTTGGCATTAGGTCTTGGATTTCTCATTTGATCTGATTCTATAAGAAAAGAAGAGATTATTTTTGGGTTTTCCCCTTTTAGGATTTTTTCCCTAGCTTGGACTCTGAAGCCTATATTTTGTGTCCATTGTCTTTTATGATCTTCATGGTTTATGATCTTGATAATTGTTTGATGAAAAGAATATAACAAAGAATAAAAGAAGATAACATTAGTTCACAAGATTTTATCAAGGATAAGGAGAATTGTTTAAATAGTTGCGCTACTTGATTCTCCAACGAGGACCTGGTAATATATATATATATATATATATATTCTAAGTTTGATTGGCAATTACCCCATAAAGGATATATGCTCCTCTGCCCCTGAAGGAAGTCAAGTCAAAGTTCTAGGTTGAACTTTGTAATAAGAGACTTAAGAAGGCCTGAGAAGGTCTCAAGATTAGTTACTGGACACAAAAGACCTCAGCGCTAGTTACAGGAGGCCGAGCAGTGTCAGGACTAGGCCGCAATCCTAGTAAAATTCGAAAAGGAGCCTTAGTCCAAATTATTCTATTCAATATTGATTTGTGCGTTTGCTTCATACCCTTACTATGAGCAACAGGCATAAGAAAAAGGATGCAATTGACTGATGGAGGTTTCATGAAGTTGATGGCTCTTTTTTTTAGTTATTTGCCATATAGTTTACAATTACAGGTAGTTCCTTGTCTTATGAGAGGGATTGGAGAACTTACGCCTTTATCCACTATGTGAAAGAAACTGATTGAGATTGAACAATGTAAAGAGTTTAGCCTACATTCATGACACACTTCAGAATACCCTAGGATGGTCATTTCCAAAGTTGGGACCATACAAAAAGAATGGTATGAGTGGACAAGAAGCCACATCCAAATTGCCTTGTGAAGATACCACCAGTTTACTGTCAACAAACAAAAGACTATGCATGAGAACGACAATTACCTCAAAGTACCTTAGCAACAATGGTGGCAATCACAATGTAGCAAAAATTGCAAACTTGACCTAAGGAATGAAAATATGCAAGCAAGTATTGATATTGAAAAGTATAGGGTTGCCTGAGCCAAGAAGACAAATAGTTGCCATGTTAATCCTTTGAAGACACTACTAAATTTGAAGAAGATTCCTTTGAGGTCCCCTGTTGAGACAGATTGAGCATTGAATCCACTTGGCTCAAGTGTCTTGATCTGTTAAGGGATAGAGTTTAGATTTGGACAAAAGGCATTCACAATGCAAAAGAGGCCAAGTTCCTCATCCGTCTTGGAGACAAAATTTTCTTGAAAAATGAGGACAAATTATTAATGTTGTGGCATTGATTTTGAATAGGCCCAAAATACTTTAAAGTTTGTCATTTACAGAATCAAAGATTGTCCTTACTATAATAGTTTAAAAAGGGTCGAGAGCAATCATCTCTATGAACAAATTCTATGGACATAATTTACTAATGACTTTGAAGTAAGTTTGAACCTTTCTCACACCTCTTGAAGATTGTTCTTGATGAAGCTGGTTCTCTTATGGAATATCCATGACTATTCACTGATATGATGGACTTCATAATGTACATTTGGATATGGAAAAGAGAATTTGCATTTGCTGGAGTTGAAAAAGGTGTAAATGAGAATTGCAAAGTTACGATTTGTAAATCCTAGAAGACTTGAAGTCTTGAAGAGAAAGCCCTAGGGTTTGTGGATAAAACCCTAGGGTTGGACCTAGATCAATGATTTCGCTACATGAATAAACCCTAGCAAAGGAAGGAAAGAAAATCAACATGTTAATAATGAGGACAAGGATGATGAGTTTGCAAATGGCAGGGATTAAGCGGGAGCTCCAATAATAATAAATGTGTGATGAGATGATGAGAAAATGACCTCCAAGTCTCTCCAATTATGTTCATCAATGAAGGTGTGTGACACATCTCTTAGGCATGTGGGATAAATCTGGCCGACCTTGCACATGTAGAAAATAAATTCAAAATCAATGTTTTGCTCATCCGATCAAGATGATCTTTAGATCAATCTTGCACCTCTCTGAAAGAGGAATCCAACAAAAATATGACCATCGTCATATGAGCAGTGCAACATGGAGGTTGGACCTAGTTGCCCAAAATTAACAAGAGGCCATGTGTAGACCATCTTTGAATGTTTGGGTGTCCCGCATACATCCATGTTCCAAAAGATAAGCAAAAGAAGTTGGACTGTACAAGTATAAAAGGTTTATTCGTTCCTTTCATCAAAGACTTATAGAATCTACATCAAGGAAGGAAGACAAAACGAAGTTAGCAGGGATGTTATATTTGATGAAAACTATGCCTACAAAAGATCCAAGGATTTACCAATCGAATCTGATGAAGAAGATGTATCGTTATTTGAAGAAGAACAACATGACAAGGCACCTGCAAACCAAGAAGAAGAAGAAGAAGGACCAAGTGAGCCTTTTCCACCTATGATCATTCCTAAAACAACGAAGAGCCTAAATTGGTTAAAAGCTACACTTGATGATGTCGAAGGACATGGAGCAACTAAAGGAACTTTCAGAGAAAGCAAAATACCGAAGAGATACTCAGGATATGCCACATACATGACAAAGTTAAGCATAACCAACTACCTCTGAAGAAGTCGCTCATCAAGAAGAATGGAAGAAAGCGATGCAAGAAGAATATCAATCCACCATGAAGAATGGAGTTTGAGAAATCGTTCCTAGACCTAGTGACAAATCAGTTGTGACTTCCAAATGGATCTACAAAATCAAACATGTCGTTGATGGAAGCATAGGCAAATACAAAGCTATATTTGTTGCAAGGGGTTTCTCACAAAAGGAATGAATAGATTATGAAGAAACCTTTGCTCCTACTGCCAGGTATACTACTATTAGATCTTTGATTCTTCGGTTTTGCTAGTTGCTACTATCGGATGGAATATCCATCAAATGGATGTCAAAACAGTGTTTCTAACTGGAACCATTGATGAAGATGTATATATTGAACATCTGAAAGGCTTTGAGATAAATAGCAGAGATACACATGTTTGCAGACTCAAGAAAGCTCTATATGGCTTGAAGCAAGCTCCTAGGGCTTGGTATGCAAGAATGGATGCATATATCTTAAGGAATGGGTTTATCAAAAGTTTTTTCGATGCAAACCTCTACATCAAGATAGCGAAGAATGAACTAGTCATTATACTACTATATGTAGATGATTTGTTTATTACAGGTATGGAGGGCAGAATTCTAGAATGCAAGAAAATGTTGGCAGCAGAATTGGAAATGAAATATTTGGGACTCATGCACTATTACTTGGGCTTGGCAGTTTGGCAGAAACCCGATGAGATATATCTTGGTCAAGTTGTAGCCTTGTCATGACCATTAGATAGCTGCCAAGCATATCTTGAGATAACTACATGGTACAATTCATCACTGCCTGAAGTATGATGGAAAGGAAGTTAATAGGTTTTACTGATTCCGATTAGGATGGCATTGAGACTGATGGAAGAAACACTACCGGTGGTTGTTTCAATTTGGGATCTGCAATGATTTTGTGGATGAGTAGAAAACAAGAGCCTGTTGCGTTAAGTAGCGCTGAAGCGGAATATGTTGTTGCATGCGAAGTAGGAAAAGAAGTTGTTTAGTTAAGAAAACTCTTGTCAAATTTGTTTGTAAAGCCTCTAGATCTTACAGTGATAAATTGTGATAATCAAAGCAACATCAAGATGTTTGAAGACCTTGTATTCCATGTCAGAATGAAGCATATCAATAACAAGTACCATTATATTAGGATTTTGGTACAAGATGGGGTCGTGAAGCTACAATATATTCTGACGGATGAACAGGTCGCTAACATGTTGACAAAATCTATTCTGAATAAGAAGTTTGAATATTTCAAAAGCATGCATGGATTGGTTGATGTTACATATTTAGTTGATAGGGAGAGATGAAGCATCTTGTGGCAACAAGATACTTGGGAAAACATCTAGATGGCCTATGTGTTGATGTCTAGATCCTGAAGTAGGGAGGGTGGCGATGGTCATGGAGCTCTGACCTTGGATACGCACCTAGATCCTTGGGTTGGTGTTAGAGCTTAAAAGTCTGATGGTACCTAGAGTGGCTAAACCTTGAGTACACCTTAGTCCCACCTAATTAGAGTACCCTGGTCAGGTATCTAATCTGTAGCACTGTATGTGCTACAACTCTTTGTAGTTCATATCATTTTGAAATCTTCCATGTACCTATATATGTATGTAATTATGAATACCTCTCTAATTAAGAGGGAGTGTTGAAAAATGTAACTAGTGTTGGTCTTCACAATTGTACAAGTCAGAAGATATTTTATTATTAAAGAAAATGACTTATTAAAGCATGGTTTTCATGCTTGGGTCAATGATTTTTAGGCCAAAGCCTCCATTGAAGGCTTCTAAATTTTGTCTTAAGTTAATAGAGTCATTGTCATTTTTATTAGATGCTTCCTGGGCTTTTGTGTCATGTAAAAAGAATTATTTTTGTCAAAAAGGTCAATTGTCACCTCCACACCAATTCAGCCATGTCCTCATGAAGTCGGCATGAATTAGGGCAATTCGACCCAACAGAAAGGCCATTTATAAAGAGGCAGCTCGACCTATTTGAAGCACTCACTCATCAAGTTCGATCTGCAAGAGATAGAAGCAGAAAGAAGAGTGAAGTAGCTAGAGAAGGAAGGAAGAAGTTGGGAAGACCTAAATCGAAGTTATTGGGCAACCTATATCTCACACGTGCGAAGTTTTTGGGTTGTAGTTGGGGCCAAAATTTTGAATCTACCGCAGGTCCAAAATTTTGTTGTCGGGGACCGAAAATTTGTAGCTGGGGGTCAAAATTTTGGATTGTAGCTGCTACTGGGAAGTTGTCACTTGGACACTTTGACAGGGATCATCTATTGGAAGGAAGGGTTGACTTGGTGATTGGAGGAGGTCTTTTTCTAGGTCTAAAGGGTCTTGGATTGTCTCATCTTGATTTGAATCTACTAGTAGAAGAGTTGGACTGGGTTTTCCCCTTGGAGGGGTTTTGCTCTGGCTGGGTGCCTACATCTTGTGCCTCTTGTTCTTATGATCTTCATATACATTTAATTTAGTAACTACTTGATGAAAGATAAACTAATAAAGAAGTACAAGAAGCCAACATAACTCACAAGTAATTATCAAAAAATAGGAATCAACCCTAATTCCTATAAGCATTGATTTCCAACATGTTTGTGGTCAATTTGACTTTGTTTTTTATTGGAAAATTAGATTGTATCTCTTGTTGAATTGAAAACTAAATTAGATTGCATCTCTTGTTGAATTGAAAATTTTCTCTAAGGTAAAGGTTCTTGGGTTTTTCCCCCAACTAGGTTTTCCCAGGGTAAAATTTTGTCTCTCAAGCCTTTGGCTGTCTCTTTATGATCCTACTAGCATTTTGTTTTGATCGTCGAGATATTCCGTGTAATTGCTTTATGATGAATGTGAATGCAAGAAAAGATTAATATAAGAAGTCATAAGAAGTAATTATCAGATTAGAAGATCCTTGAAAACTCATCATCATTAACCTACATTTGTGGTCATCAATTGAACATAAATAAATTTAGTTTACTATTTTCATATTTGTCTACTTCATTTTCCATCAAGTATACATTCTTTCATGTAAGTTTTTCATTTTGCAACCCAAACAGTTAGCACAACCAGTTGCTGCCAATCTTTCTGAGTATTTGACAGTTCTACAATGCAGGTGCCTGCTTCAAATCCCCCAAAGTGAGGTGCACTAGTGTTATATGCCAACAGAATTACCACAAATGGCATCCACAAAAGAGGAAATGCATTATCCCTTAGCTAACCCTACAAGGTCTCCCTGAGACAAAGAATTTTTTAATTTACATACTAACTTCATGTTAGCAGAGCATCCCAATAATTCCAAGATATCCAAGCATGGAAAAAGCTTGTCCAACCAACACGTGACCTTTCCTATCAACAAAATTTTGACTTAGGACATCATATTCAGCAAGAAGATACTACTTGCTCTCTATATCTAACATTTTGATAAACAATATATCAAATGCTTCCATGTTCAAGTATCACTTCTTTATGAAAACTGAGAACAAATATACTATGTAAACCTATCAAAACATGTAATCTCGTTAAACTTAAAGTATTTTTGAAGTACTGAGTTGAATACTTAGAACATATGTTACCAGTTTCAATTTTCAACGACGTTAACAACTACTAGAGTAAACAATGTGATTTAATTAATTCAACGCATATGTTATATATCAGCGTACTTACCTGAAGTCTGGTCTTTACAACCCACACAGGATTGGTCACTATGGCAGTTGCAGCTCCTGCACCTGCTGCAGCTATCATATTGGCTCCTACTGAAATTTCTTGACCCGCATCTAAAAAAGAGAAACAAGCATACACTAAAATGTAAGGATGCACAGAATGCAAGGCATACGCTATGATTAAAATTCCAGTTGAAAGTATATCAAATCAAACGCAAATTGATGGTAGAATTGATAAATAATTCTAATTAACTGAAACAAAATTGAAAAAAGATTTCAAAATACCTCCTGCATTACCTTTCTGTCGTTGTAACAATTTTTTCAATTGACCATATACAGTAAAGTACACCTGCAACTCATGACATATGCACTTAATGTAAGGACACCTTAAGTGATCAAATTCATGAAAACATCAGGAAATAGAAACTTTACATATCTCAAAACCATATGCCAAAAATGCATTAGACATATAACTAACAAAGAGATGGTAAAAATTGAAAAGGTGCCATGATTATCCCTTAATGTTGATAGCCTATTTAAGTTCAAAATGTACTTGTCCACAACATCAACGAGGTAGTGCTACAGTTAGGAATCTTGTATTTGTGATTGAAAACTGAATTCATTATTTATATCCAAAAATCAAGGACACAGTCATTTCATCAAGAATGGAGATTTTAACTATGTAGAAACCATGTGCTGAAAAATTGTTAGTCATAAACCTAAAAAGGGATGGAAAATGGGCAAGAAAAAAGGCAACAAGTAAAGCCTGAAAATCCTCAACCGTCTTCTTCAGCTACAATCAAAGAGGTTATGCCTATGTTGCAGGAAATGTTGCCCAGGGGGTCATTACCCCTCTGAAACGAAACGGAAAAGCGGAAACTCGTACCGTACGGCCTAGAAACGAGTTTCCATCCGTACTGGGCCGTTTCGCGTGGAGGAAACATGCCCTAGTACAGACGAAAACGCGTTTCCAGACCGTACGGGCACATTTCCACAGTTTTATATTATTATATTCAGTGTTTTTTGCCGTTTTGTTTTTATTATTATTTTATTTGGCAAGTAAAGTATCTTTTGGATGTTTCTAGATGGCTCTCTCAACTTATAAAAAGACTCTCGCCTCATTCACTCATCACACGAATTGAGCAAGTCGTTTCACTTGGAGACGGACGATTTTATCATTTTAGCAAGGAGAGAAGAGGAAGAGAGTAGTGCTTCAGCTTGGGCGTTTTCACCAGTGAACAAAGGAGATTTCAGCAACAAGAGAAAGAGATTTCACACACAAATTTGGAGTGTGAAGTTTCCAGCTAAGACATCTTGGCTTTTGGCTCAATGACAGTCATATTTCTCGTCTTTTGTGGCATTTTCTGGTAGCTTCGGCTACACAATTAATTTGGGTAAGAAGCATTCGTTTTCTTGGTTTTTTTCCCATTGTTTCTTCTATTTTTCGAGGGATTCTGCTTCCAAAATTATGAAAGACGTTTTTTCTTTACAGATTTGAGATTTTTTTTTTATTTTTTTTTTTTGGAGTAATGGCTTCCAACCAAGATGCAAGTTCAAGCACCAAGTCCAACCAAAGGGCTGAATATTATCCTCTTTGGAAGCATGTTCAGAAGCTTCAAAAATGTGGAGGTGGTCGCTCATGTTGAAATTTGGTTACCGGAGCACAGGTGGTTCCCTAAGGCTTTGATCTTTGGCCTAGGGAAAAGTGTCCAAAAGAATTTAATTTTTCTCCTAAAGTGACTTTATAAAGTTATAAAGTCAAATCTAATTTAAAAGTGACTTTGGAAATAAATGACTAAGTGGGTCTTTATTGAAATGGGGTGAATTAAAAAATAGAAAGTGAGATTTAAATGAGCATTTAATCTCAGCCCTAGATCTAAAGCTATCTCAGCCATTAGATTTAGGGATTCCCCAAAAGTCACTTAGGGTTAGGTTAAAGGAGGAAACGGAGGGAAAAGGTCATTCATTCTTTCATGAGCAGATTGAGAGAGGAGGAGAGAAAGCAAAGGAGAAATTCTGAGCAGTGAGGAGAAGGAGAGCAACTGATAGAGACTTCAGCAAATCCGCACAGCAGCAAAGAGGCACGGTTCCCAAGGAAGAAATCCATACAACATGAGGCTGGCACATTTTTCGAGGGAGGAGGCACAGTTTTCAAGGAAAACCGTACAGCATCTTCAACACAATTTCTAGGCATATTCTGGGCATGAAAATCGAGGAGACTGTTGGTTGGTGGCACAGATTTCGAGAAATCCATACAACAGCTTTGGCACAGATTTCGAGGCAAAAAAGGGCACGAAAATTGAGGAGAGAGATTGTTGTGTATTTCGTACAGTCCGTACAACAATACAGCCATACAGCTGGGCACATATTTCGAGAAAGTCAGTTCAGAATTTAATGCTGTAATAAATGCTATAAATTTTCTGTTTTGAGTTTTCCCTGTTTGGCACATTTTCCAAGGCGGGGAGAAGCACGGAAATCGAGATAAGTAGATTTAATAAGTTGCTGGAATTTTTGTTGTAAATTCCGTCTCACTGTAAAAGCATTTATCAGAAATAAGAAGGAGCTTTCGAACTGGTTTCCCCCAAGAGTTGTAGGGGGTTTTGCCAGGGTCACATTGACCAAAAATTAGTGTGTCTATTTTCTGTGTGTGGCTGATTTATTTTGTTGAGTTTTATTTCTGCAATTTCCAGCATTTGAAAATTTTCCAAAATTTGTGTTTTCAGAAAAACATTTATTTTTTCAGCTTGTTGAATGTATGGCTATGGGAATGGGCATTTAACTTTATGGAGAAATAAGGAGAAACTAAAAACCGGGATGTAAAACATAAATTTTTACATGGTAGCTATTTTGCAGAAAAGGTAGTTTGGGACAACAAGAAGGAAAAATTACAGCAAGCTGATTTTTCACACAGAAAATTTTACCTTTACTACAGCAGTGTTATTTTCAGCTTATTTAGGACAACAAGCATGTCTTTGGACTTGAGGGTGGAGGATAGGTTGGATGGGCATAGTAACTACAGTGTTTGGAAGGAGAAAATGCAGAGCATCTTTGAGGAGGCAGAAGTCTGGAATATCATGGTGCATACCGCACAAAACCCTATTAATGTGCCTACTGATGTTGTTCAGTTGGCAGCCTTTAATAAAAAGAATAACAAGGGTAAGAGACTAGTTCTAGATGGAATCAAAGACCCTTGCATTCCTCATGTGAGAGGAAAAAGATATGCTCATGAGATGTGGACAGCATTGACCAATCTCTACCAGAGTACCAATGAGAACAAGAAAATGGTCCTAAGAAAGAAGCTGAAGACCATTAAGATGGGTAAGACTGATAGTGCAGCTGGATATCTCACAAAAATTACTAATGTGAGAGATGCATTGGCAGCAGTTGGAGAGGTCATTCCACCCACTGAGTTGGTGCGGATTGCAGTGAATGGCCTTCCTAATTCATGGCTGAACTTTGCTGATGGGGTTTGTGCACGTGAGACCCTTCCCTCTTGGGAGAGGTCCTGGGATGATTGCATACAGACAAAAATCAGAAAGAGCCAGCTAGGGGCAGCCAAACCAGTTGAGCAGGATGAAGATGTAGCACTGTTGGCAGGAGGCAAGGGAAAGAAGCAAGCTTCCACAAGCAGTGGTGGGGGCAAAGGCAAAGGTAAAGGTAAACAGGGGAACACGCAGAAGGACTATTCCAAGGTGAAGTGTTGGAATTGTCAGAAGATGGGACACTATCCAGTTGTGTGTCCGGAGAAGAAGAAGAAGGGGAAGAAACAAAGCATGGCAGCATCAGCGAAGTTAGAGGACTTTACGGATAGCTTTGACCGGGAGTCTGGGTTCATTGCTTGTGAGTCCACTAGTGCAGGATCACTTGCCACGAAGGTTGAGAGGGAGTGTGCATTTCCCTCCACTAGCGAAGCATCTTCAGGTATCTGGTATGTTGACAGTGGGGCTTCACGTCATATGACAGGAGTCTGTGAGTACTTCTCAGAGCTTTCAGAGAGTGGCACTGATATAGAGGTAGTACTCGGAGATGATAGCGTTGTTAGAGCAGTCGGTGTGGGGACTTTGACATTTAACAGGGAATCCAAACCTCCCTTGAATGTGTCAGATGTTCTATATGTGCCAAGGATGAGGAAGAAACTCATATCCGTCTTAGCATTGGAGGACAGAGGATATGAGATATTGTTCAGGAGAGGACAAGTGCTGATATATCCTAGGGGCACTCCAGCTGATTCAGCTAGAGTGATTGGTGTACACCATGCAAAGGTGTACAAGTTTGCATTTCAGCCCCTTTTTGCAGTGAGTAGTAGTACTGGCAGCAGAGCTAGCAGTTCAGAGCTGTGTGAGATTTCGCACCGCAGGATGGGACACATGTATCATGGAGCCTTGAGGACATTGTTGGAGATCACTATAGGTGTGCCAGATTTCAGTGCTGATCACATTGATACATGCAAAGGATGTGCGATGGGAAAGTTTGCCAAATCCCCTTTTCCCAGCAGTGACAGCAGAGCGACTGGGATACTTGATTTGATTCATTCCGATGTGAGCGGTCGGATGTCTCATGTTTCCTTGAGTGGATATGAGTACTATGTTTTATTCATTGATGATCACTCCAGGAGGACTTGGATTTATTTCTTGAAGACCAAGAGTGAGGTCTTCAAGCAGTTTCAGGAGTTCAGAGCTCTTGTGGAGACTCAGACAGGTCGAAAGATCAAGTCCCTGAGGTCGGACAATGGAGGAGAGTACACCCTTGGTGAGTTTGTTGATTATTGTGGGGAGGCAGGCATTAGGAGGGAGTTCACTGTTCCTTACAACTCCCAGCAGAACGAGGTTGCGGAGAGGAAGAACAGATCCATCAGAGGGGTTGCCAAAGCCATGCTACATGATCAGAGGTTACCAATGTTTTTGTGGGCAGAGACCTGCAACACTGTTGTATATTTGCAGAACAGGAGTCTGCATTGTGCCTTGGGGCATGTGACTCTGAAGGAGGCTTTT
This sequence comes from Pinus albicaulis, assembly GCA_034641835.2. Taxonomy (NCBI): domain Eukaryota; kingdom Viridiplantae; phylum Streptophyta; class Pinopsida; order Pinales; family Pinaceae; genus Pinus; species Pinus albicaulis. The sequence goes on from CM076571.1 coordinate 326,374,615, forward strand.
TCTGGTAAGAAGCCTGATGTTGGTCATCTTCGTATCTTTGGGTGTATTGCATACTCCTACGTACCCAAGGAGAAGAGGACCAAACTAGAGCCCACCGCAGAGAAGGGTATCTTTGTGGGCTACAATGAGACCTCGAAAGCCTTTCGGATTTATATTCCCGCACAGAGGAGAGTTGTTGTCAAGCGGGATGTGAAGTTCAAGGAGGACAGGGCTTTCAGGAGGTCACGGGAGTTAGAGTATCTGGATCAGCCAGACCCTCAAGAGCAGCTGAGACAGTCGCAGGGATCCAGTGGGCAGGCATCAGGAGGATCCGAAGGTACATCGATTACGGTGTCAGGTCCGTCAGTGAGCAGTGGCTCATAGAGTCAAAGGGGTGGTGCTTCGGGTAGCATGCAGAGCAGTTCACTAGGGAGTCCACTGATGGACAATTCACACGGTACTTCAGCGTCTACAGGTTCAGGTTCAGGTTCAGGCAAGAGGATAGCAGACAGACAGTCAGGAGTTCAGGCTCCTGGTGATGAGGAGGAGTTTCATTCTCCAGTGGGAGAAGTGTGCTCAGGGAAGAGGAAGCCCAACTGGCTTCAAGATACCTTGAGAGAGGCCACATCTGTTGTTGGGCCTAAGAGGCCGGTCAGAGAGAGCAGACCACCTGATAGGTTTTATAGCTATATGGCAATGGTTGCCAACATCCTTGACTCAAAGCTTTCTAGCTATCAGGAGGCAGCTAGCCAACAGGTCTGGAGAGAGGCCATGCAGGAGGAGTATTCTTCTATCATGAAGAATGATGTTTGGGAGGTGGTGCCGAGGCTTGAAGGCAAATCCGTGGTTACTTCCAGATGGCTTTACAAGGTAAAGCATGTTGCAGATGGCAACATTGAGAAATTCAAGGCAAGGTTTGTGGCTAGAGGGTTCTCCTAGGTAGAGAGAGTAGATTATGAGGAGACCTTCGCTCTCGTGGCTCGATATACTTTGTTTCACTCCATCATATTGATAGCAGCAGAGATGGGTTGGAAGATCCACTAGATAGATGTGAAGACCGCATTTCTCAATGGCTTCATACAGGAGGAGGTGTACATTGAGCAGCCACAGGGCTTTGAGGTGCATGTGAAGGAGTCCCACGTGTGCAGACTGAAGAAGGCCCTTTATGGCCTGAAGCAAGCTCCCAGAGCTTGGTACTCCAGGATAGATACATATTTGCAGGAGATGGGTTTCACAAAGAGTGAAGCAGATCCGAACCTTTACTTTATTGTGATAGGTGAGGAGCCTCTCATTCTAGTGTTGTATGTGGATGACTTGGTCATTACGGGTGCAGAGAGACTCATAGAGCACTGCAAGAGAGATCTTGCGTTGGAGTTTGAGATGAAGGGCATTGGCTTGATGCATTAATTTTTGGGTTTGGAGGTGTGGCAGGAGGAGGGGCATTTCTTCCTGGGGCAAGGGAAGTATATTGTGGACATCCTTGGTAGATTCCACATGGAGGATTGTAGACCCATGTCGACACCGATGATCACCAACTGGAAGAAGCTTCATGCTTCGGATTCCGAGTTGGTGGATCCCACATTGTCCAGACAGCTGATTGGTTCCTTGATGTATTTGGTCAACACTAGACCAGATATTTGTTTTGCAGTCAACACGATGAGTCACTTTATGTGTGAGCCTAGGAAGGTTCACTGGGTGGCTGCAAAACACATTTTGGCAAATATTTGCAGGGGCTAACATGGATTATGGTCTCGATTATAGGCATATGGAGGAGCGATTGGCAAAGAACACCGGTTCTCGATTAAGGTGTTGTGTTTCGACAGAAGAGCACTGTGGTGCCGTTTTGGGTTGTCTTCGCAATGTCTTGATTCAGCCCATAAAGCAATGTTAATGCGCTGAGTTCAATGAAGAGTACATGGCAATGATTTATTTTATTTATGACAAATGTTTTTGTCTCATCGTAAAAGCATTGCTTCAATAAGAAGGATTTTAACCTGCTTCTTTTCTTGTTCCAAGAGTTGTAGGGGGTTTTTCTAGGGTCACATTGACCAAAAATCAGCGTGTCTATTTTCTGTGTGTGGCTGATTTATTTTGCTGAGTTTTATTTCTGCAATTTCCAGCATTTGAAAATTTTCCAGAATTTGTGTTTTCAGAAAAATATTTATTTTTTCAGCTTGTTGAATGTATGGCTATGGGAATGGGCATTTAACTATATGGTGAAATAAGGAGAAACTGAAAACCGGGGTGGGAAACAGAAATTTTTACAACTCATGGGAATGGCGATGTAATCTTTGCAGTAATTTGTACAAGGGCTCCTACCCAAGAGTGAAGGCACATCTTTTGCATGGAGGAGGACATGGATTGCAGGTTGCACAAAAACAACAGACCCACTAGTGAGGAGGGCATATCAAAGAAAGCAAGATCATGCGGATGGAATCAAAAGAAGGCATGAAGAGCTTAGTCAAGCTACTCCTAAAACTCTAGCAAATATTGAGCCAAGGATTGTAGTTGAAGAAAGGAAGAGGAGAGCCACTCAACAACAAGAACAACAACCATCTAGAAGAGCATCTGTTACAATTCAAGATAGCGGAATTGCTAAATTGGTGAATGTACAAGCAAGAGAAGAAGTTGATTCCAGAGTGGATAGGTGCATCTGTTGAAAAGTGTAACTAGGTCAGTCTTCATGTTGACTATGTAATTATGTATTTATGTAAAGAAGATGTCAAAGATAATAAAATGTATTTTTGGTGTACTTTCTTCATGGGTTTCATGAGCAAGATTTTATTATGTAGATAGACTTCTTCTTGATGTCTACTAGGCTTGAGTCTTCTAGGTATAGAATATAATTAAAGTGTCATGTATATATATGAAGGAACCTGTCATCAGTATATGCTCCAGACCTTGTCAAGAACCTTCTCTCACATCTAAGAATCTATGGAAGAAATGCCTACAAACAGACCTCTCTCCAATGATGAAAGAAGAAGCTATTATAAGGTGTTAAACTCGGCCAACATTCAGACGAAAAGTCGGCCTACAAGTCTAAAGACAGGTCGGCCTAAAAGCTGGGCAATCACCTATATATATACCCATGTTCCTGCGGATAATAGGCAACAAATTGAATGTGGATTCCTCTGAAATTGCGGACAAGTTTGTGTTAGTTTTGCGGACTGTTTTGGAAGGAGATAATCGGATAACATTGAAATTACAGTGCGGATATTAGAAGGACATTAGGACAGATCGACGGCAGGAAAGTTTGCAGATACACCTCAGCAAATAAGTGCGGACAAGATAGAGAATTAGGGCAACACATAAATGTAGATAAAGGATAACTTGTGAATGCGGATCTGAATGAAGTTTTCGGATAGAAAAAGGACAGTCTGCGGATAGTCAATGACAGTTTGCAATAGCAAGGTACAGTGAAGTTTAAGGAGCAGACTTAAGTGGCTGATATACATTGCTAAGGACTGTGATATCAAGATCAAATTAACAAAGGTTGAGGCAGTGATCATAAGGAGAAGAGGCAGCAATAGTGAGGAAGGTAAATCTTTGATTTACCTTCTCACAGTTCAAGCAAGTTAAATACAAACATATACAAGGTGAAGATCAAGGTCTTGGAAGCATATCTCGGTCTAGGGTCTAAGTCTGGGTCATGGTACTTGTCATTTGAAGATCTACAAGAAGAATTCTTTGCGGGTTTTCCTCTCCAAGAGGGAGAGGTTTTTCCCTAGCTCTAGAAGCCTTATTTTGTGTCTTGTGCATTTTGATAATTGACCTGGTGAAAAATTAACTAAACTAAAAGAAGAGAGAACATAAGTATCACAAGTAAGGTCACAAGTAATTATCAATAAGAGAATTTGTATTAACCTACAGCCCTCCAAATTCTCAACAGCATCTATGCATGTGATATCCCATTCAATGTTGTTCGCTCTCCTTACTGGCAAGATATGATAAGGGCAGTTAACAAAGCTCCTCAAGGGTACAACGGGCCCAACTATGAGAAAGTTAGAACTCAGCTTCTCAAAAATGAGAAGGATCTTATGAAGGATATCTTATCACCAATTCGTTCTTCCTAGAGTAGCTCACGAGTTACCATAGTCTCAAATGGATGGACAGATACAAGGCACAGACCATTGATAAATATCATTGCCACTTCCCTAAAAGGAGCAATGTTTTTAAAGGCGAAAGACTGCTCAAGAGAAGTAAAAGATGCACAATTCATTGCTGATGTTATTATAAAATCTATTGAACAAATAGGTCCTCACATGGTGGTGCAATTTATCACGGATAATGCACCAGTTTGAAAAGCTGTAGGTTTAATTATAGAGGGGAGGTATGACCACATCTTTTGGACACCCTGCATTGTCCATAATCTGAATCTGATATTAGAGGAGATCGACAATAAAGTGCCATGGATAAAGGAAATCACAAGGGAATCAAGAGAGATTGTTAAATTCATCACCAACCATCACCAATCTCAAGTAATATTTCGAGAGTACTCCAAATTGGATTTGTTAAAACTTGTTGAGACAAGGTATGCCTCAAACTTCATAATGTTGCGCCGCCTTGTTGAGGTTAAGCAAGCATTAGTTTCTATGGTTGTGAGTCAGGTTGGGGCTAAGTGGAGATAGGCAAATTCAGAGCAGGAATATACGGTGCGTAGATTGTGCCTTGATGAGGATTGGTGGAGCAAAATAGATTGCTTGCTAAAGTTCACAACCCCTGCATTTGAGCTTCTTCGAAATGCTGACACTGACCAACCTTTCTTAGGAGAGGTATATGATGGCATGGATTCCATGGTTGAGAAAACTATAGAAATCATTTCACAAGAGTCTCCACAGCTTTTGTTTGTAGATGATCATTTTGTTGATTTAGTCAAGAAAATCATTGTTGATAGGTGGAATAATTTCAACACTCCACTACACACTTTAGCACATGCCTTGAACCCCAAATTTTAAGATGATGAGCTTATTGTTCAAAGCAATGGGAAGAGGAAGGCACCCCATAAGGATAGAGAGGTGGCTAATGGGGTGAAAAAATCCCTTATGAGAATGTTTCCAGTTCATCTACACAAGGAGGCGAAGGAAGAATTTGCCAGTTTTGCTGCAAGAATAGATGATTATTCAGATATATCACCTTTGGACGAGAGAAGCACCATGAATCCAGTTAGGTGGTGGATTTGTCATGGAGCAAATGGTGTACATTTGCAAAACCTTGCCATTCGTGTCCTTTCACAAGTGGCAAGCTCTTCATCGGCAGAAAGGAATTGGAGCACCTATGGTTTTATTCATTCTGTGAAGCGCAACAGGTTGGGCTCACATAAGGCAGAGGATCTTGTTCATGTGCACTCCAACCTTAACCTTGCATCTCGTAGGGGTCCAGAATATAGCAATGGTCCTTCTAAAGAATGGGATGTGGATCCAAAAAGTCTTGATTTGGAGCCCTCTCTTGTTGCCATGAATATTGAGTACCAGAAGCATAGAAGTGGAATTGGCCAATCATCTTCTTCAGCTCCACCATCCATTGTTGGGCATGCTTCTGCTATTATTTTTTATGAGTATTAGTCTTTTGTCTTTATAGTACTTGTAGCCGCATAGTGTTTATAGTACTTATAGCCGCATAGCCTTTATTGTACTTGTAGCCTCATATATATAATAAAGGTTGATTTTCATATTTGGATATATAATAAAGGTTGATTTTGGATATTCCAATATTGTCATTTTCATTATGTATCTGTGAACATTCATGAGTAAATGTGATGTAAATTTAGAGAATTATAGTTTATGCATTGACATTGGACAATTTAATCATAATGTTTAAACTTTAAAGGTAATAAATTATAATTTATCACGTATGCTTTATGATTGCACATAACATTAATTAAATGTCCTAAATTCTTATATATATATCACGTTTCCATGTTTCCAAAATCTGGGGGAGTCACGTTTCGTACACGTGCCCTTTCATAAACTCATACCTGTCTCCCCGTTTCGTGCAACTTAGGGTTATGCAATGTTTAGTGTTGGACACCTAATCCTCTAAGGGTTGGTGTGGAAGGTGAACGGTCAAAGGGAGTCCAAGATACCCTGAAATATGGAATCCAAGGGTCACTCCAATGTACTATAAATATGTATCATTGTGAATAATAGAAGTAATCTCATATTTATCTTTCATGTCTTGTGTGCGTACCATGCGTGTGTTTAACATGGTATCAGAGCCATCTTTATTTATGGCGTTCTTGCCCTTGTAACTCCCTCCTACTCCTGGAAAAACGGCCTCTCTGTCTGCTCCTCGCAAAATTGTCTCACTGCCCACTGCAAATTAATTCCATCCTATTCTAGGTGCATTCCTCTCCCACTATGCTCCTCCCCACTGCACTCCACCGTCCTTACACGTTGCCTCGACCTCTCCTTTCACCGACGGCTCCTCACTGCTTGCTACTGCATTACGCAGTCCGCTCACCTCCATTACTCCGCCCTCTCCATTATGCCCCTCCTCACATTGTTTGGTGCACTCTCATCACAGTGCTCTCGGCCTCCCCGTTGCTCTAATACTCTCATCACAGTGTGTATGCAATACTCGGGTCCAGTGTTTACACCGTGCTCCAATACTCGGATCCAGCGTTTACCCCGGTGAGCGGCAATAACTCCCTGTAATATATCATGCTCCAATACGCTCCTCACACTACTCAGCGCCTCACACTGCGGCAATAACTCCCTGTAATACATTGTGCTCCAATACGTTCCTCACACTGCTCAGCGCCACACACTGTTGTGGCTTGGCCTCCATAATGCTCCTTCGGTCCTGCTCCTCCCCACCTGGTGCCTCCATTACGCTAATCTCTGCGTCGGCTCCCCCACAACACCTCTAAGCACTTGTGATTGCCTCACACTGCTCGGTCGTCCTGTGGCTCGGTCGTTTCATTAATTACATCCTTTGTCCCTATTTCCTGTGCATTTGGACAGAGCGTTCTCTGTTGAATCTCTGCAAGCAAATATTGTGCATTAGGTTGTTGTAAAAGAGTTGTGGTGAATATATGTGTTGGGTTGTGGGCATATACATTATATTATGTCGTTGAATTGTGAGATATGACAGTGTATGGTGTGATGAATGGTGTATTAAATGTCAAGTTGAGAACTGTATGGTCGAAGCTATGTGCTTTGAACCACCGCTTCAATGTTTTTTTTAAGGGTTGCGCGTTGAATTGAAGGTCGTGGTATGTACATTCAAGTCTTGGTATGCAATTTTTGTTCAGGTCGTGATCCATGTTACGCTTAGTGTGTTGAATTCTCTGCAGGTGTATATGTTTTATTTGAATGGTGCATTTATAAACGAAGAGTTGCAATGTAATTGTGATATGGTGTAGCGTAACGGTTAACTGAGATTAGAAGTTCAATTTCCTTCTATGTTTACAGAACCTCGTGTTGCGGTGAACTTCTTCGCGTTTACGACTTGTAACTTGTATGCAGCCTTTGTCCACCATGGACTTCCTCCTTGTGTTGATAATGCTGAGCAGTTTGACAAACAGTTGTCTGCTCTGGCATCATATCTTGGGTTCTCTAAGAATTTTAATGCTAAAGCAAATCAATCAACAGAATATGCGGATCACTCTGCAGGCTCTTTTCCAAATGAGCAGTGTCTCCTTGAACAATGATTCTTGGAAGATCTGCCAATTTCAAGTTTATGTTATCCAAGCAGTATTGGATATTGCATCTAAGTCTTACTAAAAATACATAACCAAGCAAACTGGTGGTTTCAGTTTTGATTTTGCAGGCCTATATCTAGCTTGTACAGTCTTTTAAACTCGTTTAGTACTTTTTGCTTTTGTTTTTTTATTGTGAAGCCTTGTCGAAGGCTAAAGATAGGATAGTAGAATTAATATGTAGTAATTGGTTCTAAAAGATTTCGGGACTCTGTCCTTAGGATTATTAAGTTGCAAAGAAAATTGTAAAGAAGCCAATCGAATATTTGGAAATGCAGTACGAAATTACCCAGAAGATGTGAAATTATTCACGCGGGCAGACGTATGGTGGAAACCAGTACTCAAAAATTCAGTCATGTAAGTAGATATTGACAAGTTGCAGATGTTCTTTGCGTCTTCAACATGATTTGCTTCGTTGCCTGGACTGTGCAGCGATCTTTGATGGAGGTATAGTGTTATTGTTTTCAGTTATGAAATCAAGCAAATTGTCAACAATGTATGTGCAATAAGCCACAAGGCAGCGAGTTGAGCTTTGCTATATTGTAAAATTTGGAGAGTAAGCAGTGAGCGGAAGGACTGTACTTTCACAGTTTTTTTGTAGGATTGTATTATTTGATAGCAACAAGAAAGCAGAGGATAAAATCGCGTCTTTATTTTTTGTACTTTGAAATCAATACTTCATGGATTGATATGTAATCAAAGCCACAGGAGATTGTGTCCATTCCGTCCAGAGTTGGTGTAAAAGAGTTCCTTTTGGAGGAGAGAAATCATTAGTAATGTCTGCCTTAAAGGGTTTTTACACACTGGTTGTTTGCTACACATTTACAAAAATATTTTGCAGTGACATTGTATTATTAGAAGGTGTTGTTTCTTCTCTACAGGTTCATAGTTGTGATCATTTTTTTATTATGAAGAAAATGGATAAAATCGACTCTATATTAGAGTTATTGAGTGTTGAAGAATGTAACTAGGTTCGGTCTTCATAAATTGTACTTGAGTCAATACTTATTGTAAGTGTCAAAAAAATAAAGAAAAGAACTTTATATTATTATTTAATGACTTATTAAAGCATGGGTTTCATGCTTGGGTCATATTTATTTTAGGTCAAAGCCCTATTGTGGACTTCTAGGTTTTATTCGGAGTCTAGAGGTTTATTGCATATTTAAATTGATTCATATTGGGCTTTTGAATCATGCAATTAGGTCAAGTATTGACTAAAATATAATTTATGAAGCCTCCACACCAAGTCGACCCAAAGGTGATCAAGATAGCCCCAACTCATGGAATTCGAACTCATCATAAGCCTATATATACAGTGGAATCAAACTCGAAGACATCAATCTGCAACACAGAAATTCGATCTGGAAGCTGCTACAAGGAGAAACTGCAAAATCTTGGAGAGGGACTTTCTGTGTTCGGTTTTTGGTACTCTTGTAGAGTTGAAGAAAATCAAAATTTTGGCACTACTCTCACTGCATTTCGAGCTATAGTTTGGGAGATCGAAGTTCTCAAAGCTTTTTTGTTGCAGTTGCTGCCAAGTGAAGGAGAAGAAGGTAATTCTGTTGGATGTTGTTGCTTGGAGAAATTGTATTAGGCCTAAATCGAAGTCTTGGAAGATAGATCGAAGTCTCTACCTCCAAATCGAAGTCTCAAGAAGCAAGGTTGAAGCTCTAGTGTTGTTGCTGCTGCTGCTAGATTCAGGAAGGATCACAAGGAATGTTGACTTGGTGTGGAGGAAGTTCGGGTCAAGGTCTAGAGTCTCAAGAATCATTATTGAATGGAAGAATTATCTTGACTAGGTTTTCCCCTCGAGGGGGGTTTTGCCCTGGTTGTTGGCCTACATCTGGTGTCCTTGATCTATGTGTATTTAATTTGATATTTACTTGATGAACTAATAAGAAGAACATAATAATAACTAGAGAAGATCACAAGTAAATAATCAATAACAAGAGAATCTTTCTGCCATTATGATTATCTAACATGGTTTCGGAGTGTTGGGTCCCTGTAATTTGTCAGATTGGTGAGACCAAATAAACAAGGGTAACATCAGACCAACTTTGGAGTCCTGTTGACCTAGCCTTCCTGGACTCAGAGAGGGCTCTCTCTATATTTGTACAAAAATATAACTTGATTGATTTAAGATGTTGATTTTAGACTAGTTAAAATGATAGGGTTGTTTGTTTTGTTTTGTTTGGTTGGGTTGCATGTTAAGTAGAACAGATAGAGTAAGAGAAATTCAACCACTGGCCTATGGGGTCTGTGAAAAGATTTGAAGAGTACAACAACAAATCAAGGGTGTTTCATAGGGCAAGTTAACAAAGCCAAATGGATCTTAATAGCTTATGTGGGTGTGAAATGAACATTAAATTGTGAGCTTAGTAGGTTTAAAGGGCAATTAAGAATCCTTTAACATATACTAGAACAAGAAGAGCCTTTGAGATCACTATGCTTAAAAAAGAACCAAAGGACAGGGCACACCATAAACTTCTTTGGCCAGACTTCACCAAGTAAATTTTAAGACAACAATCCAGCAAATCCTAGAGAGCAGGGAACTCCTAAATTCTCTAGCTATTCACTTTGAGAGAAAAAAAAACACTTAAGATAACAAATCAGTAATGATTAAAGAGCAGGGAACTCCTAAGTTCTTCAATCAGAGTTCAAAGACCTTTAAAATGACTTTTCAAGATAGACCAAAGGACAGGGCAAACCATAAACTTCTTTAGCCTAAACCCTAGTAAGCAAACTTCAAAGAAAGCCTTGAGAACAACATTTCAAGCAAAACCAAAGGACAGGGCAAGCCATAAACTTCTTTGGCTGGACTATACTGAGTTAATCTCAAGAAAACAAACTATATGGAACTGGAGAGCAGGGAACTCCTAAACTCTCCAATCAGACCCAGCAAAGGAAAACATTTAAACAACAGAAAGCAGACAGACTTAAGGTGCCTCTAACAGTAGATCTTAACCTAAATTTTTTTGTGCTGTTACAATAGAAATTGATATACAAAATGGAAAACAGAAGGAAGCAATTGCAAAATTAGAATAACATCACCATTTAACAAAGTCATGAATCATGTGAATGTGCTTGTTCCATTGACATCTAGTCCAAAATAGTTACAATGTTCCAAAGCCAAACTTCATTACAACTCAGAGCCTATGCAGTCTTTAGCTCAACAATCAACCCACTAACAAAAAACATGAAGCATCCATGCAGTATTTATCTGCAAAATGAGGAGGTGATCCTCAGCTAGGGTTTCAAAAGTCATTTATTACATAGTTAATGCATTTTGACCTTTGAGACCATGCAAGGCCCAAGGCAAAATATCTAAAACTCATTCATTGCAATAACAACTTCTAACATAACTACTGAGCTAATTTTGGAATAAGTTTGACTTTAAGACTTCAAAATATATTTTGCAATAACTCCTGGTAAGAGCACAGCTCCAAGGTACAGGGGCGCAGTGCCAGTGAAAACGAGCAACGCCAAGGCTAAGAAAATGACCTGTTTTGCAGCTAACTTTTGGAGGCCTTCCCGGTGTCCAAATGAGCTCCATGATGGCTCATTGGAAAGGCCTATGAGTCTATTTTCCAAATCTGCTTTCACTTTCCAAAATGGTGCCCATCTGCCCTATCAAAAATCACTTCTTCCAAGACTGCTAAACGCGCAGCGCCAGTGCCAAAAAGAGGGCAGAAAGGTGATTTTTTGGTAGTTTTTGGCCCTTTTGAGGGACCAGTTTTGCTCCAAATCTTCTAAAGCTTTCTGAGGTTGATGTACTTGCCATGAGGAACATGAATATGCTAACCTTTTGCCATTTGGATAGCCCAAAAAAGAGCGCAGCCAATGGCACTGCGCGTTTGGTCCAATTTCTGCAAGTCAAACTGTTAAAAATTCAAAATGTGCACAAAAGTACCAAAATTGGAATTAAGCTTGTTGATCAAGGCTTGGAAGCTTGGAGGGACACCTCAGCAAGGATATTGAGCTTCTCTTTCTCTTTTGCCTTAGTCAAAGCTCGAATCTTTGCATGGGCTCGTTTGAGCTTGGCCCTTGCAATCTTGTTTCTCATGGCATAATGTTTTGCCATCTTCCTCTGAACATCAGTGTTTCTCTTTGCCTTCTCTAGTAGGCCCTCTAGATGCACATTGGCTCTCCCAAGCCAAGACTCTCTGTCTCCATCAATCTCTATGGCAAGCAGCTCACTTGGAGTGAGTTGTTCTGCCTCTTTCTGCCTTTCCCAGGCTAAAGCCCTCTTCAGTCCAATGGTTTTTTGCCTCTATCTAGGAAGTTGATCTTCCTCATCATCACTGCCATCAAAACTGCCCAAGGTCTCATCTAGCAAAACCTTGGCCTTTCCGGCCTCTCTCTGAGCTCTGATTGCCCTGACCTCATTGATGATCTATTTTTCCTTTAGCTGTTGATTCTCTAGCTCAAGAAAGTTAATCACATGCTTTGCTCTACCAATATTAGTTTGGAGTTCACTAATCTTGGCATCTTTGCCTCTGATCAATGCATTTGTGATTCTAACCTCATCATCAAGGTCAATCAACTGAAACTCCTGCTCAGTTTCATGTTTGTCCTTCTCCTCAACAGTGATAGGCTCTGTAACCTTCCCTTTGCCCTTATCTACCTGTTTTGCTGATGAAGAAGGCATGGCCCCTTTCACCTCAAGTGAAGCAAACACATGCGTGTAGCCTCTCTGATACGTCAAAGGAAATGGCTCAATACCATTCATTTTAGTGCCAACTGCCTTAGTATCCCTTTTACTGCCTAATGCTCTTGTATCATGCTGTGATGGTAAAAGGTTATGGAAAGGTGATGAGGTAGGGTCATGAGGTGAATGGATGTGAGTGAGTGGTGATGTATGAACAGTGGGATGTGATGGAGAAGTAGGAATGGGAGGATGAGATGAAGAAGGGATATCCTGCTCATGATGAATAGGTGGAGTGACAAAAACCTCATTGGCAATGAAGGTATCCCATAGAATGTTTTTCTACTGGAGTTGATGCATGACCACCATCTTGATGAGTGAATGACGAAATAGGCTCTGCATTTGCTGATTTAAACCTCTCTTTTGCACAATGTAAGCCATTTTGTCAATGCTACGGAAAAGATAATATGGTATATGCAATGTCCTAACTCTAGTGAAATGCATAAGAAGATGGATATGGTATGAGTAGAGGCGGGAAAACCTTCCCTCAAAAGTGAAATACTTCATTATTATTCTCATCATGGGCGCATATCTATCAAGAAGATGAGAAAAAGGGAAGATGGACTTGTGGTGATCTTTATACCTAGGTTTGAGGTATGGTTCAAAATAACTCATGTCCAGGTTTGCTTGTTTGAACCACTTCTCTCCCACACTAGGTATCCCTGTAGCAGCTGCAATGGCATCAGTGGACCTCTAAAATCTACTCCAGCGAGATTGACCTGCTTGTCATGTAAATTGATGATGAATAATCTTGTCAGCTCCGGGTGATTTTGTACTTGCTGCACTCTCTCACAAAACTCAAAGTAGCCCACATGTTTAAAACAAGAAACAGTGAGAGGAGAGGCCATGAGTTCCCTTGTATGATGGGTTCAAACCTGTTTATCTTCCCTCCCTTATGATCATGTCTCCTTGGCATTCGTGCCTCAACACCACTGCCATTGTCTTCTTCCTTTGACATCTTAAACTCTATTTTATAAAACCCTAGGGTACAATGGAAATGAGATGAGGGGAAAAGAATGAAATGGCAGCTTTGAAATAGGAAGGGAATGAGTGTGAATGAAGGGAATGAGTGAAAGGGAATGGGTGTTGTGACAAGCTAGATGAATGAAACCCTCAAGCAATGTAATTACCCTTGTTTATGACTGATTTCTTTAAGGAGGATGAAAATAGGGATAAAACAGTGATCTCAAGTTAAATAGGGTTTCTTTTAGGGTTTCATTTCCATTGATTAAATGATGACCAAAATAGCTTCAAAGCAAGGTTTATGTCATGTACTTACCCCTCAAGAGTGCTTGGAGGACTTTGACAAAGATTTGAAAGCGATTTGAAGTGATTTGGATGGCCCCAACCCCTTGTCAAACTCCTCTGTCTAGGCGCGCAACGCCAATGGCTGAGTGCGCAGCGCCAACCCAAGCCCGCAGCGCCAAGGAAAATAAGCACAAAGTCCTTTTAGCAAGGGAGTAGCCCCAGCCTACATGTGCGCAGCGCCTTCAGAAAACGTGTTGAGGAAAACGAGCAAGGGCACAGCGCCAAGAAATTTTGCCCAAATTCGCTTAGAAAACCCACAAACTCTTCCTTGTTGAATGCTCTTGATCTTTTGAAAGGTAACAATGATTCTCTTGAAGTGTTAAATGACCTTTATAGGCTTATGGATTTAATTTAACTTTGAAGAAACCCACTTTCTAATGTTTGAAGTCCTTTTCCTTTGTCACTGATACTCTTTGACACTTTCTGCTTTGCAGGTTGCTGAAGTCATTGAATTGGCTTTTCTTTTGTTTACTGAGGTTTGACATGTTCACTTCGACAACTTTGGGATTTGATCACATAGTAGCATCTTCAAAATCTTCTGTAGTTTCCACCATAAAGTTCAACTTATCTTTTCCACCTTCTCTGGCCACCTTTTTCAAAACCCTAAGTGTCTGTAGTTCTTTATAGCAATCATCAGTGTTGTCTTCTAAGTTCTCTATAGCCCTTTCAAATTCATTCATTTCTGTCTAGTTCACCTTACCTTTTTCCATATTCCATCAATATTTTCTGATAGACTTTCTTCATGTTTGGCCTTGTGTGCTTCCTCCATGTTATTTTCCTGCAAGTAATCAATACTTTGGCACTCAAATGGACTATCAAGTTTATAGCCCTTGTCATCTACAAGACCAGGTTTTTCCTCTTTCCCTTGCTGTAAGTTGTTTTCATTCAGGAGTATACAGTCTACATCATCAGTACTTTCTGCTGATAAATCTTCCAACACCTCTACAGAAGTGCCAAACTTTGTCCATTTTTCTCACTTATTGGTTCTGAACTGAGAAGATAATCCTCTTTGGAAATTTTAGGTCCTTCTTGAATAACCATGTCTTAACATTCTATTACATTTGAGCCAGATTCTAGCAAAGGAAAATCAGTGCCTGAAACATCCAAGGGTTTTGGTGAGCCAGAAAAATGCTTATCATAATTATGCTGTATTGAAGATCCAAAATCCAATGTACTTGATTTATCTAAAGAACCTACAGAGATAGTTTTGAGACCATCAATGCTTGAGGAATCTTGGGAACATGAGAAAAGGGGTTTTAGGTAGGAAAGAAGATGAACATGAGAGGTATAAGCCCATAATGGGTCTTTTAAGAGCAACAGGGTGACTTTGAGATGGCAAACTGATAGAATAGTGAAAAAAGGTTTTATGAGGATAATGAAGGCAGTGAGATTTCCAAAACTCAAGATATTCAAGAAATATTGATTTCAGATAACTATAACCATTCTATAGTCATCCAAAGATATTGAAAAATACTGATGACTAACACAGAGCTTTGGTGAAAGAAGAAGAAAAAGGCAATCTCAAGGACTTAATCAAGGAAGAAGTTCACTAGAAGAAAGAAGTCTTCACTATCTTCAAGAAATACGTCAAACACTATCAAAGGAGAGAACAAGCTTGAAGGAGCTTCAAATTACAGGTCCTGGAAGAAAAGGATTGACATCATCCTTGAAAAGAACAAGGTCTTAGATCTAGTCAAAGGAAAAATGAAAAGACCTACAGAAGAATCAAGTGATGCTGATACGGTGAAGTACAGAGATCTGGAATTGGTAGTTATGGCTTCTGATGGTTGAAGGCATAACGGACTATCTTGTCCCCTTCATAGCAAATATTGATCATGCTTAGGAAATGTATGAGGCTTTGTCAAAACTATTCACTAGCAAGAACATTGGAAAGGTGGCAAGCCTAAAGAATGATCAAAGAACTGTTAAGATGAAAAAAGAGGATATTGTTTCCACTTTCTTTGTGAAAATAGAAAAGATAAGGGATGAGCTCCTTGATGAAATGGTGTCAGATAAAGAACTAGTAATTGCAGCCATTCTGGGACTACCATCTTCTTGGTGTTCCTTTGCCTCAGCCCTCAATAGTTGGAAAGAAACACCCACCTTTGAAGAGCTATGGACAGCATGCAGTCAAGAAGAGTTAAGGGTCTCCATGGTAACCAACAATGAAGAAGTATCAAATGCTTATGTTGCTCATCATAAAGGAAGATCCAAGAAGAAAGGACCAAAGAAGAAGGTTGACATGTCCAAGATCAAATGTTAACATTGTCACAAGATGGGACAATATAGAAGTGATTGTCCTGACAACCCTAGGAGCAAGAAAAGAGATAGAGATCATGCAAACATGGTTGAAGAGACATCATCCCCAAAGAAAGCAAAGATTGAAGAAGAACTAAGGGACTTGCACTACTAAACCCCTTCCATCTTATGTTTCATTTTTATATTTTTATGTAGTATAGGTTTAACATCTTCTTGGATATGTATTTCTTTGTTTTGTAAGTTTTAGGTTTTCCCTCAAGTTTGGGAGGGAGCCCACAAAATCTCCTCAAGATAAGGATCCCTAAAAGTGACTTTATAAGTGGTAAAGTCAGTGTAATTTAAAAGTGACTTTATAAGTGATAAAGTTACGTTCTAATTTGAAAGTGACTTTATTAAAGTCAATGAAGAATTAGAAAGTGAAAAGTGACTATGGAAATAAAAGGCTAAGTGGGCCTTTATTTAAGTGGGTGAGTGATTAAATAGAAAAAGTGAAAATAAAGCACATTTATTTTCAACCCTTGATCTGAAGCTTTCTTAGCCATTGGATCTAGGGATCACTCAAAAGTCACTTAGATTAGGGTAAAAGGAGAGAAGAAGAGGAAAAGATTATTCTATTCTTTCATGAGCATTTGAAAGAAAGCAAGAGAGAGTAAAGGAGAAATTTTTGAGCAGGGAGGAAGTGAAGAAGAACAGCAAGACCTTTGGCACGCAACCCAAGGAGCAGTTTGGGCACGCTAACCAAGGAGGATCTTGGCATTTACAGCAGAACCGTACAACAGAGGTTTGGCACGCATTCCAAGGAGGGTGACGGCACAAATTTCAAAGAAAATAGGCTACAGGTTGAAGGCACAAAAATCGAGGCAGCTGGGCATGATTTTCGAGAAGACGACCTATTGTACTTTCCATACAGTCCGTACAAATCGGTACATGATGTACGTTGTTATCTAGGCACATTTCCCGAGGCTGGCCATAAAACATTTATTGTTATGTTTTCTGTCTGAACAGGGTTTTCTTTTGCACGATTTTCGAGGTGGAATCTTTCACGGAAATCGAGATAAGTCTATTTTGCAAATGCTGGTATATTTTCCTGTGTATTTCATTTTCTCTGTAACAGTTTTCAGAAATAAAAAGAGATCTCAAACTGGTTTTCCCCAAGAGTTGTAGGGGGTTTTTCCAGGGTCACATTGACCAAAAATCTCCGTGTTATTTTTTGTGTATCGCTGTTATAATTTCTCTGTGCATTTATTTCCAGTAGTAGTAAAATATCCTAATTTGTATTTTCAGAAATAAATTTCATTTCCAGATTTTAGTGTTTTAATCATGCTTGGATTTCACATTAAAAGAATGGAGGGATAAGGAAAATCTGTTAATCGAAGTGGGGTCTGAATTTCTACATGGTATCAGAGCAAAGTTGGTTGGAAAGTGTTATTTGGGAGTGTGTAAATTACAGCAGTCTGATTTTTATACAAAAAATATTTATTACAGAGTGTGATAAGTTGCTTTTTCCCAGATTTGAAATTTCAGTTTTATAGGTCAGTGAATCATGACTTTGGGATTGAGGGTTGAAGACAGGTTAATGGGCAGAGTAACTATAGTACATGGAGGGAGAGAATCCAATGTATCTTTGAGGAAGCAAAGGTTTGGGGCTTTATGGTACATACCGCCCAGCACCCAGTAGCAGTTCCTGCTGATGCAACACATTTAGCAGGGTTCACTAAAAAGAATGTTAAGGCCAAAAGACTAATTTTGGACGGAGTCAAAGATCATGTCATTCCTCATGTGAGAGGAAAGACTTATGCACATGAAATGTGGACTGCCTTGATCGAGCTTTAACAAAGCTCAAATGAGAACCGTAAGATGGTCTTAAAGCAGAAATTGAAGGCCATAAAAATGGTTAAGACTGATAGTGTTACAACATACCTCACCAAGATTACTTCGGTGAGAGATGAGTTGGCGGCCGTAGGAGAGACCATTGCACCCATTGAGTTGGTGAGGATAGCTTTGCAAGGTCTTCACAAGACTTGGACGAGTTTTGTAGATAGTATTGTCGCACGAGAGAACCTTCCCCGAATAAGAAAGGTTGTGGGACGATTGCATTCAGAATGAGATCAGGAAGAACCATCCAGGGACAGCCAAACAAGGGGGATGAAGATGACAATGTGGCATTGTTGGCAAGAGGCAAGAAAGACAAATCAAAGAAGGGAGCTTCCACCAGTGGAGGCAAAGGAAAAGGTAAAGGCAAACAGCAGAGCAAAGAAAAGGACTATTCCAAAGTCAAATGTTGGAATTGTCAAAAGATGGGACACTATGTTGTTGTGTGTCCAAAGAAGAAAAATAAGGGGGGGAAAGAGACAACCATGGTAGCTTTTGCAGAGATAGAGGACTTCTCAAAGAGTTTTGATCGAGAGTTTGGATTCATAGCTTGTGAGTCCTCGACTCCGGTATCACCCGCCATACAGGTTCAGAGGGAGTATGCACTCGCCTCTACTAGCAGAGCATCTTCTAGTGTTTGGTATGTTGACAGTGGCGCTTCTCGCCATATGACAAGAGTCAGGGAGTACTTCTTAGAGCTATCAAAGAGTGATACTCATATTGAGGTAGTACTTGGTGATGACAGCATTGTTGGAGCAGTCGGTGTTGGAACATTAACATTTGATAGGGAACACAAACCTCCCTTGAAAGTGTCAGATGTTCTATATGTGCCTGGAATGAAGAAGAACTTGATATTCGTCTCAGCACTTGAGGTCAAAGGGTATGAGGTGTTGTTCAGGAATGGACAGGTGCTCATATATCCTACGGGAACTCTAGTTGCTTCAGCTAGAGTGATTGGAGTGCGCCATGCTAAGGTTTACAAGTTCTCATTCCAACCACTGATGCAATTGAGTAGCAGTGCCATGGACAAGACCGACAGCAGTTCAAGCAGTTCAGAGTTGTGTGAGATTTGGTATCGCAGGATGGGTCACATGTATCATGGGGCCTTAAGGATATTGCAGGAGATCACCATTAGTGTGCCAGATTTCAGTTCTGATCACCTCGATGTATGCAGAGGATGTGCTATGGGGAAGTTTGCAAAAGCTCCTTTTCCCAGCAGTGACAGGAGGACAACAGGGATCCTTGACTTTATTCATTCCGATGTGAGTGGTCGGATGTCTCATGTGTCCTTGAGTGGCTTTGAGTATTATGTCTTATTCATTGATGACCACTCCAGGAAGACCTGGATCTATTTCTTGAAGACCAAGGGCAAGGTCTTCAAGCGGTTTCGAGAGTTCAAAGCTCTTGTGGAAACCCAGACAGGCAGGAAGATCAAGGTACTAAGGTCGGACAATGGAGGTGAGTATACTCTTGGTGAGTTTATGGATTTTTGTGTCGAGGCAGGGATTAACAGGGAGTTCACTGTTCCTTACACACCTCAACAGAACAAGGTGTTAGAGAGGAAGAACAGATCCATTGTAGGGGTTGCCAAAGCCATGCTTTACGATCAGGGGTTACCTTAATTTTTGTGGGCAGAGGCATGCAACACTGTTGTTTACTTACAGAACAGGAATCCACATCGTGCCTTGGAGAACGTTTCTCAAGGAAGAAGTCTGATGTTGGGCACTTTCGTATCTTTGGGTGCCTTATATATATATATTCTTATGTCCCCAAGGAGAGCAGGACCAAGCTAGAACCTACTACAGACAAGGGCATCTTTGTGGGTTATAGAGAGACCTCAAAAGCCTACCGAATTTACATTCCTGCAAAAAGGAAAGTGGTTGTCAAGAGGGATGTAAAGTTTGAGGAGGAGAGAGCTTTCAGGAGGTCACGGGAGTTACAGTGTTTAGAGTCACCAAACACTCAACAGCAGTCGAGTCAGTCACAGGGATCCAGTGCACATAGTGCAAGAGGTCAGGGATCAGGAAGTACATCTACTACAGTTTCAGGTCCATCAGTGAGCAGTGGCTCTCAGAGTCAGGGAGTGGATCTTCGGGTAGCTTATAGGACAGTCCACAGAACAGTTCACAAGATAGTCCATTGATGGACAGCTCGCATGGTACATCAGGTTCTACAGGCACAGGTACAAGTATGGGGTCAGTTTGCAGGCCTTCAGGAGTCCAGGCTTCTGATGATGATGAGGATTCTTTCACTCTGGTGGAAGAAGTAGTTTCAGGGTAGAGGAAGCCCAAGTGGCTTCAAGACACCTTGCACGAGGCCACATCAGTTGTTAGTCCAAAGAGATAGGTCAAAGAGAGTAGACCACCTGAGCAGTTATGTAGTTACATGCCATTGGTAACAAGCATTGTTTACACTGAGCCTTCTAGTTATGAGGAGGCAGCCAGCCAGCATGTCTGAAGAGAGTCCATGACATAGGAGTATTCTTCTATTATGAAGAACGATGTTTGGGAGGTAGTGCCTAGGCCTGGAGGTAAATCCGTTGTTACTTCCATATGGCTCTACAAGATAAAGCATTTTGCAGATGGCAGCATAGAGAAGTTCAAGGCTTGGTATGTGGCGAGAGGGTTCTCACAGGAAGAGGGAGTTGACTATGAGGAGACCTTCGCTCCCGTAGCTCGATATACATCTGTTTGCTCCATTATATCGATTGCAGCAGAGATGGGTTGGAAGATCCACCTGATGGATGTGAAGACCGCCTTTCTAAATGGCTTCATTCAGGAGGAAGTTTATATTGAGCAGTCACATGGCTTTGAGGTGCATGGGCGGGAGACCCATGTATGCAGGTTGAAAAAGGCAGTCTATGGCCTGAAGCAAGCTCCTAGAGCTTGGTACTTTCGTATTGATGCATACTTGCAGCAATTGGGTTTCACTAAGAGTGAGGTTGATCTGAACCTATACTTCATTGTGGTAGGCGAGGAGCCTCTCATTTTGGTGTTGTATGTTGATGACTTGTTCATCACTGGAGCAGAGAGACTCATTGAAGGCTGCAAGAGAGATCTTGCTTCAGAGTTTGAGATGAAAGATATCGGCTTGATTCATTTTTTCTGGGATTGGAGGTGTGGCAAGAGTAGGGGCATATCTTCTTGGGACAGGGGAAGTACACAATGGATATTCTTAGCATATTTCACATGGGGGACTGCAAACCCATGTCTACACCTATGATCACTAACTGGAAGAAGCTTCACGCTTCCGATTCCGAGTTGGTGGATCCTACACTATACAGGCAGTTGATTGGATCGTTGATGTATTTGGTCAACACTCGACCAGATATATGTTTTGCAGTTAACACTATGAGTCAGTTCATGTGTGAGCCCAGGAGAGTGCACTGGGTGGCTGCAGAACACATTCTTTGTTACTTGCAGGGTACTGTGGATTATGGTCTAGACTATAGACAAGGTGATGGAATGAGATTGGCAGGAGACAGATTCAGTTTGGGCAAGATGTGCTTCAGACAGGAAGAGCACTTCAGGGTATAGTTTTGGGTTGGGTTCGGCAGTTGTGTCGTGGTTCAGCCGAAAACAGCAATCAATTGCATTGAGCTCAGCTAAGGCAGAGTATATGGCTGCTAGTTTGGCTAACTGGGAGGCCATATGGCTTCACAAGATGTTGTTTGGCTTATTTGGTCAGGCACTGAGACCTTCTATGATTCACTGCGATAATCAAAGTTGTATAAGACTCACGGAGAATCCAGTTTTTCATGACAAGTCAAAACATATTCGGATCAAGTATCACTTCATTCGAGACTATGTCCAAAAGGGAGCAGTCAAGCTTGAGTACATCTCCACAAATGAGCAGGTAGCAGACATCTTCACCAAAGCCTTACCACGAGGCAAACATTTCTACTTCAGAGACAAGATGAGAGTGGTGAGGAACAATTTCCTCGGTAAGAGGGAGTGTTAAATTTTGGGTACGAGTGTTAAATTTTGGGTACCAAGGACAAGTGGTTCCCCATGGCTTTGATCTTTTGCCTAGGTAAAAGTGTCCACTCTATTGTACCTCTCCTTCTAAAAGTGACTTTATAAGTGCTAAAGTCAATCTAATTTAAAAGAGACTTTATAAGTGATAAAGTTACGTTCTAATTTGAAAGTGACTTTATTAAAGTCAATGAAGAATTAGAAAGTGAAAAGTGGCTATGGAAATAAAAGGCTAAGTGGGTCTTTATTTAAGTGGGTGAGTGATTAAATAGAAAAAGTGAAAATAATGCACATTTATTTTCAGCCCTTAATCTAAAGCTTTCTTAGCCATTGGATCTAGGGATCACTCAAAAGTCACCTATGTTAGGGTAAAAGGAGAGAAGAAGAGGAAAAGATTATTCTATTCTTTCATGAGCATTTGAGAGAAAGCAAGAGAGAGTAAAGGAGAAATTTCTGAGTAGGGAGGAAGTGAAGAAGAACAGCAGGACCTTTGGCATGCATCCCAAGGAGTAGTTTGGGCATGCTAACCAAGGAGGATCTTGGCATTTACAGCAGAACCATACAGCAGAGTTTTGGCACACATTCCAAGGAGGGTGACAGCACAGATTTCAAGGAAAACAGGCTACAGGTTGAAGGCACGAAAATCAAGGCAGTTGGGCACAGTTTTTGAGAAGAGGACATGTTGTAATTTTACGTACAATATGTACAGTTCTTACAAATCCATACAAGTTGTACGCTGTGATCTAGGCACATTTCCCGAGGCTGGCCATACAACATTTATTGTTTTGTTTTCTGTATGAACTGGGTTTTCTTTGGGCATGATTTTCGAGGTGGAGTCTTGCACGAAAATCGAGATAAGTCTTTTTGTAAATACTGGAATATTTTCCTATGTATTTCATTTTCTATGTAACAGTTTTCAGAAATAAAAAGAGCTCTCAAACTGGTTTTCCCCAAGAGTTGTAGGGAGTTTTTCCAGGGTCACATTAACCAAAAATCTCAGTGTTATTTTGTGTATAGATGTTATAATTTTTCTGTGCATTTATTTCCAGCAGTAGTAAAATCTCCTAATTTGTATTTTCAGAAATAAATTTCATTTCTACATTTTAGTGTTTTAATCATGCTTGGATTTCACAATAAAAGAATGGAGTGATAAGGGAAATCGGTTAATCGAAGTGGGGCCGGAATTTCTACAATTTTTTGGCATATTGGGCACTTGTTGTAACATAATTAACTTGTTGATCTGATGATTTGTTTACTGTTGTAATAAGTTACTTCAGATCTAATATATCACTGAATACTTCATCTTAAAAGTGGGTTAAATTCATAAATTTACATCTTCTAATCATTGGAAATTTTTATATTGCATATGTTTGGTAAATTCCATGATCTAAAGTGAATTTTTTGATGTTGTCATAAGTCTGTTGTCGCACAGAATGTCTAGGCACTGCGACAACAGTTCAGATCGGGGGCTGTCACCCTGATCCCCAATCTCTCTATCTAAACTGTCTCCTTGCAAGCTAAGGGAGGTAGACCCTAATGAAAATGAAGAAGGAGAACCGGTTGAAAAGCAACCAATTCAAGAGACACAATTAAATGACTAAATACTTGTTAAAATTAAGGAGATTATATAGATTCAAATAGTCTTGAAGATTAAAACCAGTGCCTTGAGTCAAAATATCCCGTTATGAAATTAAAGTCAAGTATTTGATATGTAACTGCTGCTGTGAAAAATAGATTCACCACAATGATATTCAATGAGACACTCTCACAATTATGCATTAACCATCCTCGATAAAGACATGCAATTTGTCATTACTTGAAATATTTCCAAAGTTAAGTTAAACAATTAATTACCAATTTCAAGCAACTTAAAACCACAATTAAAGATAGCTCAAAAATCATCAACCACAGCTAAGCATTACACTTCGAACCAACGATTTAAATTCAAAACAAAATATTATCATGAGGATACCATCAAATTCAAATGCCAGATACTTTCAATATTTCCGAATTTATGATATTCCAAATAATTCCAATTCAAAAACCTATAGTCAAATTTTAGAGATCACCTTGACTATATAAAAGATATTTTAAATTTTTTGAAAAATTTTCTAAATTTTTATATTTTTTATATTTTCTCTAAAACAAAAAAAAAATATATATATATATACAACTAAAACTAAAGTCTAAAATTAAAATAAAATAAGTTAAAAAATTTTATTTTTTCTAATAATTCTTCTTCTTCTTCTTCTTCTTCTTTTTAAATTAAATCTAAAAGCAAAATATATACAAATAAAACTAAAACTATGGACAAAATTAAAATCTAAAGTTGAATCTGAAATCCTAAACTAAGATTAAAAATTCTAAAAGTTATTGTGAAAACTAAAAGCTAAATAAATGAAACTCTAAAAAACTAACGCTAACTAAATTAACCTAACAAAAAAGAAAAGCTAAAAACTAAAAGTAAAAGTTTTAAACAACAACAACCAACAAAAAAAAAAGTCTAATTAAAATTAAAACTAAAACTAACGCTAAAGCCCCTTTTTCTTTTTTTTTAAATCTAAAGTCTAACAAAAAAAAATTAAGACCAAACTAAAAAAATGAAAAGCGAAACACATAGACGTAAGTTTGGTTTTGACTTTTATGTGTGCAGGTCGACAGCAGGGACGCGACGATGGCTAAGGAGTAGGAGAGAGGGGGGGCACGTAAGAACTGCAAGGGAGAAGGGCAAGGAATGACGGCTAGACATGTTGCGGATTCATGAAGGCTGCAGAGGCAGTCCATACGGCCGTACAGACAGCGTACGAACTGTTGGATGGGAACAGCAATGTATGGAGAGCATGAGAGATAGAATGGAGACTGTGGCAAAGGAAAATTCGTACGGACAGGCAGAGAGAAAGGATCGTGAATGATTATTTTCAGCCCAACCAGTGTATAAAAAAATAATATTTCCTTCACTCAACAAATTAAAATTTTGTCAGTATAGCTCAAATCTTCAAAATATGATTTAGATGCACCTGAGATTTTCTCTTTGTAGCAGAATTATGCCCAGATCTGGGAACAAAACCGATCTTAAGGCCAAATCTTACCCTTCGGGGCTTGATCTAGCTCAGATCTAAAAGAAAATTCTGAAAAACGCCCTGCAAATCTACACAAAACTAGATCAGATCCGAAGCTATACAAAAATAAACCCTCAAATCCTAAAAGTAAATACAAATTCACAATGCTAATTTACAGATTTGAGGCCCTCTTGGCCAGATTTAAAACAGTTCAGCACAATTCAGAAAATAAAATTTTGAAAGAGAGGCACAAGCCCAATAAAGATCCCTGCAAAAAAAAAATGGAATTTAAAATAAGCCCGGGGAATTAGATCTGGAGTGCTCTTCAGATCTTATCTCTTGGGAGTCCGCTGGTCCAAACTAGGACTTCCCCAAACACCCAGTTCTAAATCTGGAAGATTTCTGCAAACTTAAAGTTAAACTGTTAGATTAATAGAGATATAGTGATAAAATATAAAATTTTCCAGAGCTAGAGATAATTGTTAACTCTATCCAATTAATACTCTTACCCTAGATCCAGTAACCTGGGCAAGATACCTGTACCCAAAATTACTCTACAAGAGCCATTAATCAACAATCCATTAGAATAATCACCAGCAGAATATTAAGAACAAGTTTACCATAAAAAGCTGAAGAGGAACATCACCATTAAAATAAAACCCCAAAGTCTTCGTTTGTATTATTCCAGAAAAATATTACAGGAGAGCTTCAAGAACGAGTACACGATCTAGAGATCGGATGATTGAAAACTGACAAAGGCCTCTAACTTATAACTTATAAGATAAAATCTCCAACGGCTAGTTCAGTTGATCCATGTCAAAGTAATCTCGACGCCGAAAAAATTTGATCATCTTTTAATCTGGACCATCGAAATTTTAATTTTGAGGAAATTCGAATTTACCATTTAATTTATTTTTAATTAACTCAAAAATAATATTTTTGAGTTAATTACCTCAAAATTTTGACTTTCTTAACCACCTAAGCCCAAGGGTCCAAAATTTCTTGAAATTCTCAATATTCCCTTGGCCTAGGACCTTCAAAAATTCATTTTTTAAGGACCAACGAATTTTGCCTTTGAAGAATTTTAACTCACCTAGGACTTAAAATTAATTAAATTTCTGGCTTTAGATTTTTAATTAATTTGGCCATAAAATTTAATTAATTGACTGAGAGGGGATTTAATTATTTTTTCCAACCCTCTTTACATAAGACAAATACATTTAGACACATAAAGGGGGAATACCCATTCATATAGACCCTCAAATAGGTACCCAATTATGCGACTCAAAACATGATCTAGTAGACCAAGCAGCTTGTACTAGCCAATTAGCTAGGATTATTCCCAAACTACTTTTACAAAGACTCGATAGAAAACACTAGGACACACTTAGCATCTTGATGACAAAATCCACCCTAGCTTTGGGGTGAAGCTGGAGGGGAAAACTCTGCCGATCACTTGTGTCGAAAAATGCAAGCAAATCAATGAGACAAAAAACCTCCTAGGATAGAAATCGTCACCAAAATACTAGGCTTACCTAGGTTGTTACATACATGATGGTCTTACTTAGATCATTTACATCATAAACATGCAGAATGGGTTTACATTGTTTATAAAACTGTCGACTGATGATGGAATCTAAATGGCGCGAACACGTCGAACATGATGAATCCCACTTCAAAAAATGGGGGTGTACTGCTATGGGGTCGTTGACAAAGTGTGGTCAACATCTGGCTCTACTTGGGGACACGTTGCTTCACCGAAGGAATGTGAGAATCCAGAATCTATATCCAAGCAACACACAAAATTACATAAGTAGCATCCATCCAAATATCATCATACAACATTAAGCACATGAAAAATAGAAGCTCTTCTAACATTTATTATTCTACTTGACATGAAAAGTAAATCTAATCTAACTACAAAATGAAATGCTGAAAGGATGAGGAGTAGGGTTAGAAATACAATACAAAGGATGCCCTGAGGCATTAAATGTGCTCAATATAGTGCATGCTAAGCATTTGCCTGCTTTCAGGCAAGTCTGTAGGCTGTTTTTCAGATGTGCCATGTCCAATCTTGCATATTGTAGGACTCTGTCTTATCCGAATGTCAAGCTGCTCTCGGCCATCAGACGAATCAAACCGCTTACTTCTTCTTTTCTGTTTTTTTCTCTTCTTCTTAGTGGGTTGTGATGTCAATAATGAGACCACTGTAGATTCTTGTCCTTATCTTGAAAATGCTTGTACAAAACTTCTAATGAACCTGGAGTGTGACTGATCTTATTCTGAATATACTCTGTTACTAGTGACACATAAGCTTGGTCTTTCTTAACGTCCTTTGTAACCATAGTTAATTTTTCCTTAATGGGAAAAATGACCTCCGTGTGATGAGATGGAAATTGCTTCATCAAACTGGGAGGCCTATGATCTGTTGACAATTCTGACTTGGGTTGGAAATTCTGCATGTGTGATCTTTCCATTTTTTCCAACTTATTTTGAATATCAGTCATTTGATTAGAATGTTTAACATTTACAACACTAATTTCCTTCGCATGACTCTCTTCAATCGTCAACAATTTGTGTTTCATGTTTTTTATTGCTTCATCATTATCAGCTTTCATGGCCATGAAGAAATTTTGCATACAGTTCATCTCCTTCTCATGATTTGCTTCCATGATCGTCATTTCCTTGATATGTTTTTCTTCCATGGCAATTATTTTATTGGAGTGATTGAATTCCATGATTGTTATCTTTTCCTCTAAGGCCAATAACTTGCTCTGCATAGAACCAATTTCCCTGGCGTGATCCGCTATTATTTTTTCTTGATTAAGTTCCATATTCTTAATTATTTGAACTCGGTTGGCCTCCATATTCTTGATTACCTGAGCTTGATTTAGCTGTATATCCTTAACCATCTGAATCAATTCATTAACAAGATGCTTATCGTTATCAACACTGATTTGACAACTTGTTTCTGCTTCACCACTATCATGGATTTGTGCTGTCGTGGTACAAGTGGATTCATCCTGAGAATTGTCTGGAAATCTCTTGTTGATAGTAGAGTTCACTACAGGATCAATTTCATTATTTAGCATAATACTGGGAGTACAAGGCGAGTCAGCTTGTTTTATATATTTATCTTTAAAAGCATTGATGATGTGTTGTAAACAATACTCCTCAGGACAATTTCGAAACCAATCAATAGCATCACCTTTTAAGGAATAGCCAAATATACGTATCTTGACATCTTCATGATTATATTGTGAAGGACGACATTATTTATTTATAATAAAAGTGACTATCGATCGATGCTCTAGAGCAATGGCTGGATTACCATCTGAGAAAAAAGGCAATTTAGGAATGGCCTCTTCTGGCATGTCATGAAAGGTGTCATCCATGATGACCTACTTAAAGGTTAAGTGGATGTTAGAGAAAGAGATCTGTGTTCAAGAATAGTCAAAAGGTCTTCAAGAAGCGAGCTTCTTAGCAGGAACTCTTGTAAGAAATGAAAGAATTGGAGTCGCCACTTGAACATGAAACTAATTCTAAAACAGAAGAAATAATCGAGAGTAGCAAATGGATATCAGGGGGGGATTCTTGTCTGGGAGTAAATAGATGAATAAGTGGAGTCGCCACCCAAACAAGAAGCCAACCGAAATGTCCGGGTGCTAAAGGTGTAAATGATGAAATGATTAGTGATATGACGAAAGATATGATGATGAAAATATGAAAAGATGAAATGACGCCAGAAAATACGATCCCTTGTGACAGGCTAATGAATGGCGAAAAAATATTAGAAGATTATAACATGTCGTTAAGACCAGGGACAGAAAAACTCTATTCCCAGCAACGGCACCAAAAAATGTTGTCGCACAGAATGTCTAGGCACCGCGTCAACGGTTCAGATCAGGGGTTGTCACCCTGATCCCCAATCTCTCTATCTAAGTTGTCTCCTTGCAAGCTAAGGGAGGTAGACCCTAATGAAAATGAAGAAAGAGAACCGGTTGAAAAGCAACCAATTCAGGAGACACAATTAAATGACCAAATACTTGTTAAGATTAAGGAGATTACATAGATTCAAATAGTCTTGAAGATTAAAACCAATGCCTTGTGGAATCAAAATATCCCGTTATGAAATTAAAGACAAATATCTGATATGTAACTGCTGCTATGAAAAATAGATTCACCACAATGATATTCGATGAAACACCCTCACAATTATGCTTTAACCATCCTCGATAAAGACATGCAATTTGTCATTACTTGAAATATTTCCAAAGTTAAGTTAAACAATTAATTACCAATTTCAAGCAACTTAAAACCACAATTAAAGATAGCTCAAAAATCATCAACCACAGCTAAGCATTAAACTTCGAACCAACGATTTAAATTCAAAACAAAATATTATCATGAGGATACCATCAAATTCAAATGCCAGATACTTCCAATATTTCTGAATTTATGATATTCCAAATAATTCCAATTCAGAAACCTATAGTCAAATTTTAGAGATCACCTTGACTATATAAAAAAAATTTAAATTTTTTGAGAAATTTTCTAAATTTTTATATTTTTTATATTTTCTCTAAAACCAAAAATATATATATATATATATACAACTAAAACTAAAGTCTAAAAAAAAAAAAATTATAATTTTTATTTTTTATATTTTTTTATATTTTCTAAATTAAATCTAAAAGCAAAATATATACAAATAAAACTAAAACTATGGACAAAATTAAAATCTAAAGTTAAATCTAAAATCCTAAAAGCTATTATTAAAACTAGGAATTAAAACTAAAAGCTAAATAAATGAAGTGGCTACCCAAGACTGTAGGAAATTGCAGCGGGGGCGCAGCGTTGCCAAGGTCTCTGAATGCTGGCGCATAAACCGTATCTTACATAGGATCAAAGACAACCTTGGGGATGCGAGAGCTGTCTCATTCAACGTGATCAGAAGGGAAGCGAATAAACTAGCGGACTACCTTGCCAACCATGGAGTAAAGACCTCGGCAAGATTAGTGTCAAAGGACTGGAGGGATAACGAAACTCCAACGATTCGTACTGAATGCATGCGCATCAATGAACTAGACTTACAAACGGCAGGGCTCTTATCAGAACCGCCGGATCCCATCACTCATCATGATTGAGTACCCTGCTCCCCTTCTTATGCTTACGTTCGTTGATGGCTTTTCCTCGGGAGGCACTCCTCGGTACCTTCCCACACTTCTCCATTATTCCAAGACCGCCTCCTTCCACTCTGTCTGCATGCATAACAAATGTAAGCCAGCTCCTCCTCGCCCCTGGCACGATGCCTTTTATTCCCCTCCCCTCACCTATCACCCTCATTCTCTCCCGCAACTCAGACCCCCTTGCTTCCTGAAAAGCTTCTGCTGCTCTCAACCCTGTTCGAATCCCTCCATCTCCTCATCTCATCTGCTGACCATGGCCCCTCGTCGCCGCAACCCTCCTCCCCAGAACCGCCGCACCCACAGTTTCTACTAGGATAATCCCTCCCGTCCCCCGGTCACCAGAGCGGAAACCTTGGCCCGCAACGCTACTCTAGCCTTTGCTGAAAATACCCCCGATCCGATGCAGGAACGCTTGGCCAGGCTGGAAGCAGATGCCGCGGCCCACCGCAGGGCCACTACCACTAAAGCTGTTGATCGTGCCCTCCATTGGATCCCAGACCCTGCCTTAACCAGAGGCCGAGAAAATCTCAATACCCGCGCCATCGATCTGCATTGGCATACGAAAACTTTGCTTGCTTTGGCGCTCCAAGACCAGCACAACGTCACCCATCGCCTGGAGAAGAAAATGGAAGCGCTTTCGGACAAATTTGAAGCTTATGTCAACGCTGTCCACCACCTTCGCTTTTTCGACAGTTCATCCTCGCATTACGACTTGTTGAAGCGCAGTTCGGCCCAGCTCCATCACCCGAGCTCTCGAGTCAAGGAGGAGGTCCATGCAATGCGGGATTCACAGGATGCAGGTCCGTCGCAACGCCATCGCTTCAACGTAGAGGAGGGGACCCCGGACAGAGCGATCAGCGTGGAGGATTACCTCAATGAAGAGGAAGAGATGCAACCCCCCTTGGGCCCTTAATTCACAGGTCCTCTCCTGGCTGTTTCATGCTTCTGTTTCTTTTCTTATGAATGTCACTAGGTTGCGAGAACTGTGGTTCTTTTTTCGGGTTCCAAACTTCTTGAACGTTTGTTTATTATGACTATTACTTAGTATGCGAGAACTACTATTCTTTTTTCCGGATTCAGAATTCTCCCCACTCAGTGCTTCATCACCTGTTTCCCCTTCCCTGAGTGTGGGATCTAACCTCTGATCAAGCTGAACTCTGATTTGTAGCCAAGAGGCTTTTTTGTACATTATTTTTTCTCTCTTAATGTGAATAGCTCCACCGAATTTACAAAAAAAAAAAAGCTAAATAAATGAAACTCTAAAAAACTAACGCTAACTAAACTAACCTAAAAAAAAGAAAAGCTAAAAACTAAAACTAAAAGTTTTAAACAAAACAAAACGAAAAACTAAAACTAATGCTAAAGCCCCTTTTTCTTTTCTTTTTTAAATCTAAAGTCTAACCAAAAAAATTAAGACCAAACTAAAAAAAATGAAAAGCGAAACACATAGACGTAAGTTTGGTTTTGACTTTTATGTGTGCAGGTCGACAGCAGGGACGCAACGGCGGCTGAGTAGGAGAGAAGGGGGCATGTAAGAACGGCAAGGGAGAAGGGCAAGGAATGACGGTTGGATGGGTTGCGGATTTGTGAAGGCTGCAAAGGCAGTCCGTACGGTCATACGGACAGCGTACGGATTGTTGGAAGGGAACAGCAATGTATGGACAGCATGAGAGATAGAATGGAGACTGCGGCAAAGGAAAATTCGTACGGACAGGCAGAGAGAGGATCGTGAATGATTATTTTCAGCCCAACCAGTGTATAAAAAAAAAAGTATTTCCTTCACTCAGCAAATTAAAATTTTGTCAGTATAGCTCAGATCTTCAAAAATATGATTTAGATGCACCTGAGATTTTCTCTTTACAGCAGAATTAAGCCCAGATCTGGGAACAAAACCGATCTTAAGGCCAGATCTTACCCTCCGGGGCTTGATCTAGCTCAGATCTAAAAGAAAATTCTGAAAAATGCCCTGTAAATCTGCACAAAACCAGATTAGATCCGAAGCAATACAAAAATAAACCCTCAAATCCTAAAAGTAAATACAAATTCACAATGCTAATTTACAGATTTGAGGCCCTCTTGGCCAGATTTAAAACAGTTCAGCACAATTCAGAAAATTAAATTTTGAAAGAGAGGCACAAGCCCAATAAAAATCCCTGCAAAAAAAAATGGAATTTAAGATAAGCCCGGAGAATTAGATCCGAAGGGCTCTTCAGATCTTATCTCCTGGGAGTCAGCGGGTCCAAACTAGGACTTCCCCAAACGCCCAGTTCTAAATCCGGAAGATTTATGCAAACTTAAAGTTAAACTGTCAGATTAATAGAGGAATAGTGATAAAACATAAATTTTTCCAGAGCTAGAGATAATTGTTAACTCTATCCAATTAATATTCTTACCTTAGATCAAGTAACCTGGGCAAGATACCTGTACCCAAAATTACTCTACAAGAGCCATTAATGAACAATCCATTAGAATAATCACCAGCAGAATATTAAGAACAAGTTTACCATAAAATGCTGAAGAGGAACACCACCATCAAAATAAAACCCCAAAGTCTTCGTTTGTATTATTCCAGAAAAATATTACAAGAGAGCTTCAAGAACGAGTGCACGATCTAGAGATCGGATGATTGAAAACTGACAAAGGCCTATAACTTACAAGATAAAATCTCCAACGGCTAGTTCAGTTGATCCATATCAAAGTAATCTCGACCGTCGAAAAGATTTGATCATCTTTTAATCTGGATCGTCGAAATTTTAATTTTGAGGAAATTCTAATTTATCATTTAATTTATTTTTAATTAACTCAAAAATAATATTTTTGAGTTAATTACCTCAAAATTTTGACTTTGACTTAACCACCTAGGCCCAAGGGTCCAAAATTTCTTGAAATTCTCAATATTCCCTTGGCCTAGGACCTTTAAAAATTCATTTTTTAAAGACCAACAAATTTTGCCTTTGAAGAATTTTAACTCACCTAGGACTTAAAATTAATTAAATTTCTGGCTTTAGATTTTTAATTAATTTGGCCAGAAAATTTAATTAATTCACTGAGAGGGGATTTAATTATTTTTTCCAACCCTCTTTACATAAGATATATACATTTAGACACATAAAGGGGGAATACCCATTCGTATAGACCCTCAAATAGGTATCCAATTCTGTGACTCAAAACATGATCAAGTAGACCAAGCAGCTTGTAATAAAATAATCTAGCCAATTAGCTAGGATTATTCCCAAACTACTTTTACAAAGACTCGATAGAAAACACTAGGACTCACTTAGCATCTTGACGACAAAATCCACTCTAGCTTTGGGGTGAAGCTGGAGGGGAAAACTCTGTCGATCACTTGTGTCGAAAAACACAAGCAAATCAATGAGACAAAAAACCTCCTAGGATAGAAATCGTCACCAAAATACTAGGCTTACCTAGGTTGTTACATACATGATGGTCTTACTTAGATCATTTACATCATAAACATGCAAAATGGGTTTACATTGTTTATAAAACTGCCGACTGATGATGGAATCTGAATGGCGCGAACACATCGAACATGATGAATCCCATTTCAAAAAATGGGGGTGTATTGCTATGGGGTCATTGACAAAGTGTGGTCAACAAAGTCTAATAAGTGTTGCAATTTTCTGAAGTATTACTGTTGATTTGGATATTTGCGATCTAACAATTGTTTGTCTTGCTCTAAGTTACAAGAGTTTCTAAATTTTACAGTTAAAGCACTCACACACTTAAGCTCTAAATTTCTGATCTTGTGGTTGATATAAGTGGCTTTGACACTTAGAATCTAATTAACAATGTGATAAGAACATCTTGAGTAAATTTTGTCGGCATTGTGTAATCATTGGCTAACTAAAAATTGGATAATTTATTCTAAGTATCTTGGGGATTGATTCGTTGGTTCTTGTATCCTTAAGCACTTGTCTTGTATTACTATTGTCCTCTAATCGTTGTTAAGTACGGTTGTCATAAAGTGTAATCTCAACTTAAGTACTTAAACACTCAAACAATCTTAACTCAAGTAATTTCACTCATCATCTTTGCACAAGCATTCTAGGATCTAACTTGCGCTAAAAACTTAGCTCCTAGCATAACCTAGGTTGATAGACTCATAGGGCAACATTTTCCAATTAGCTTGAGGGTCAGCCATTCTTAGTGGTTAACACAGTGACCTTGCAGTCGTCACAGCCAAAGTATCTGCAGTGTCGGAGGCACTGGGTGGTTGGAACACAAGGGGAGGTATCGTTAATCAGGCCTTTGCCTGCTTCTAGTTGGTTTCCATCACACAACCTACTTTGAAGATTGTTTGTCAAAGCAGTTAAGGGAGAGATTCTACTTAAACTAGGCATTTAATCTAAAATTTACCAACATCCTTGCACCACACCTAGTTCTTAGGACTTGCATCTCATATGTGTTAGTCTATCATATTAAGCAACGGGTGTCCATCTGGTTACTTGGCACTAATTTACATTAAGCAAGAATTATGATTCCATAAGGCACTGGTCTCATACTTAAGAAATCTAATCTAATCATTAATTTTGCTAAATTTAACCAAGTAGCTAGGCCATTCATTTGTGCCTCCCAAACAAGATGGTTTTCAACTTGTTTTCTTCCACCTCATTCCATAGGGACTACCCCTCATAGCCTATTGTTTGGAGAGAGCTAGAATGGAGTGGGTGGGGATCAGAGTGACAGCCCCCACCCTAAGCGGTTGTCGCGGTGTCTATACAATCTGAGCGACAACAAGCCAAGACACCATAATGCATAATCTCACGTCACCACGTGGCATACACAATTTTAACTTGCATCATTTGGACTTACGAGTTACAATGGTATTATCAATAATGAAAATGATCGTATGTACCCCTATTGAAATGGGCAATAACACTCTATATCTAGTATCATATTAACTAATAAAATATATAAATCAAGTGTCTAACAACAAGACAACAAGACAAATTGTTTTCCAAGTGAAAATTTATTTGCAAGTATTGTTTTCTGACCAATATATACCACTCAATGTAGATGTTCGTTTTCTGTCTATTTCCAAACAACTTTTGTTTCACTTCCATCATCTGATTTTTGATGATTCAACAAAGTAAGAAAATAATTTCTACAAAAAGAAATAATACCTCTAGGGAACATAGACAAGAAAGAACTCAAAAATAGAGGTGGAGTGAATTGCTCTTCAAAATATTCAGTAACAGCTAAATAGATTACATGGGAGACAAAGGAGCATGCAGCATAAATAATTGAACTAGAACTCAATCAACATTTAATAGCTCCTTTTGGCTCCTTTTGAACATGTGAAAGATCATTCAATGGCTTTCTCAGCCATACTGCTTGACAAGATACAGAAGTTGCATCTACATACTCTTCCTCTACAAAAGATATTGAAACAATGGGTTGTTCCTTCAATGCCCATAAGATGGTAATAAGGTGAATGTCTCTTTCGCATATTTGGTTGTGTAGCATTTGCACATGTTCCAGAGAAGCTATGAAAAACTTGACAACATAAGTGAAAAATGCATCTTTGTACGCTATAGTGAATAGTTAAAAGCCTACAGACTCTATAATCCTCTCACCAAGAGATTTTTGTTAAGTAGAGATCTTAAGTTCTTTGAAAAAAAATCTTGGTGTGGGCAAATTGATGAACCTTCAGATCAACATGTTCATCCACCAAAGTTGCCAAGATTGCAGGTACAAGAAGAGCCACAACACTCTAAAAATGGTACTTTTCCAACATTGAACCATGATCTTTAGCAGATAATCAGAAAAACAGAAGCATCAGAAAAATATACGAGGAAGAACATGATTTTGAGCAGCAAAATCTTTTTGCCTTTCTTTCCTGTTAACCAACCCACTTTGAAGAGGCCGTAAAAGAGGAATTGGGTTGATGCAATGAATCAGCAAATCGCAGCCATAGAGAAGAACAAAACCTTGGAACTAATTGATATCACAAAATACAAAACCAGCATTGGTGTCAAGTGAGTCTATAAGACCAATTGAATGAAAAAGGCAAAATCAAGAAACATAAGGCAAGGCGGGTTGCCAAAGGGTTCTCTCAACAGCTTGGCATAGACTACGGTAAAACCTTTGCTCCAATAGCAAGGTTAGATACAGTCAAAACTATTCTAGCCACTACAGCTCAAAAAAAATGGCAAGTTCTTTAACTAAATGTCAAATCTGCTTTTTCAAAAGGCATATTGGAAGAATAGGATTATGTGCATCAACCAGTTGGTTTTGAAGTTCCATGACAAGAACATAAAGTGTGTAGGTTGAAGAAAGCCTTATATGGCTTGAAACAAGCCATTAGAGGAAATTTCAGCCTAAAAGTGAAACTTTTACGTAATTTCCATGTCATAATATGTAAATCAATCAAAATCCTTTAAATTTAAAATAAGGAACAGGCCCTAAATAATTTTAAAATGTTTAATTTGGGAATCGGTGAAATATTTTATTATTAATTTGGGTATCAGTGAAATATTTTATTATTAATTTGGGTATTCGTGAAATATTTTATTAATGTTATTTACCTCCTTACCCATATGAATTAGAATATCGAAAAAATTATTGATGCAATATAAATCTTGATATTAGTGAAAAAATATAAATTAAAAATGTGGGCCCATTTGACATTAATAACCATGCCAAAAAAACACCAAAAAATTGTTAAATATAAAATATATAAATAGATATTTATAGTTAAATATAAAATAGTTAAATAATTCAAAAGTAATTAAATATAAAATATAAAACAGTTAAAAATAAAATATAGTTATAGTTAAATATAAAATACTTAAATACTTAAAAAATAGTTAAATGTAAACTAGTTAAAAAACATATTCCAAAAAGGACAAATTACCGGATTCCATCAAAAAATATAGAATATATAGTTAAATATAAAATAGTTAAAAAAAATGTATTTCAAAAAGGGCAAATTACTGGATTCCGGCCAAAAATATAGAATATATAGTTAAATATAAATTAGTTAAATAATTAAATATAAAATAGTTAAAAAAATGTATTCCAAAAAGGACAAATAACCGGATTCCATCCAAAATATATATTTCAGGCGAAATTGTGGGTTCAATAGACAATGTCGTTTAAAAAATACCAAAAAATTAGTTAAATATAAATTATATATATACAATTAAATATAAAATATAAATATAGACAACTCAATATATATATATATATATATATATATATTTTAATAAAAGTGTCATATACTGTCCACGGGGTCTTAGATAGACGGTGATCGGGTGTTATGTTAAGGCACTCCTTGATGTAAAGTCACTTGTTCAATTCCCCGCTTACATCGGAGTGATATATTGGACATGATGAAGATGTAGTCCTACCAAGCTTACAAAAAAAATAAAAGTGCCATATATTGAGGTATTTCGATAGAAGTAAAAAATTAGAAATAATATATTAAAAAAATTAATAAATCTCTTGCTAATAAATATTGTGGAACATAGATTAAAAAAATTGTCTACATGGCATTTTTTTATTAATTTCTTGATTTTTCCTTAGGAGGCCACTTTTATGCTGAAATTTCCTCTAATGTCCCCGAGCGTGCTACAATCAAATTGACTCTTGCCTCATTGAGAGTGGATTATACAGAAGCAGCCATGAGCCAACTCTTTATACAAAAACAGGTAATGACTGTAAAATTTTCATTGTTTGCCTTTAGGTTGATGATTTGCTCTATACAGGCACTTTGATGTTAGAAGAATATAAAGTTGTCATGCAAACAGAATTTGACATGATTTATCTTGGACTGATGAAGTATTTCTTGGGAATTGAAATTAAGCAATCCACAACTGGTATTTTTGTCTGTCAACAAAGTATGCCACTAACATCCTGCACAAGTTTAGAATGATCAGTTGCAAACAAGCTAACACTCCAATTGCTCTAAGTACCAAGCTAAGCAAACAAGATGAAGGACAATCAATTGATTCTACTTCATATAAAAGTCTAGTTGGTAGTCTCTTGTATCTCACTACAACTAGACCAGACATCATGTTTGCAACTAGTTTTGCTTCCAGATTTATGGAATCACCTAAGGATTCCCAATGGAAAGTTGCAAAAAGAATTAAGATATGTTGAAGGGACACTAAATTATGGCTTATGGCTCCACTTCTATTTTCGAGTTCACTCTTGTCTATGTTTTTGTTTCTCAATCCTTATCATGTTGTTGGGAGCATTAATCTCCCTGTCTCATCTTTGTCTGCTAGTTGTCATGGTTAGTTTTAGTTCAATTCAGTTGGTTGAGTTCTAGTTGAGTTCCACTTCAGTTATTTATTGTTGCATGTTCCTTTGCCTCCTATGTAATCTATTTAGTTGTTACTGAATATTTTGAAGAGTAGTTCACTCCATAGTTATCAGAATCAAACCGGTCATTGAACCGGTAGATGCCCCGAACTGGGAACTGGTCAGAACCATACGGAAACCGGTAAAAAACCGGACCAAAAAACCGGTCAACCAAAATCACATAAAATGTTCAAATTTTAAAGAAAAACATATATATTCATGTGCATCCATATAAATCCAAACCATTTATACAAGAATAAGCAAAAGTTCTCATTTACATAGCATGTAAGGATGCAAATAACCAAAATAGCAAAAAGTGCAATCCATCTCTAAACCGAAAATACATCAACAAACAAGCTCCACATGGCCTCTAGCATACAAAAAAAATTATGCTACAACCAATACACATCATCAAAATCATTGCCTGGATGGTGTGGTCTGGGATGCTGCCCTTTCTGCCAGCTGGAGGGGGAAAATAATACTCATCTATTTTTCCAATGCAATTTTGCAATTGAGATATGGTCTCGGACTTGTTTAATTTTGCAGGTACAATACACGGTTTTCGAAAACCTGAAGGGCATGTATATCCTAGTGGAAACAAAGCAGTCGATCAAATATCCAAATCCCACTGTGGCTGATTTGGTTCATTTGGTTGGAAAGGAACAGGCTCATTTTCGACAGCACCCCGGCTTGCACCATGCAGGTTACACAGCGCATTATGAAGGCATCGGTGGGGGCACATGTGGCAAATGACTCACCAGGGGACTTCATTTGGCCATATGCATTACACCTTACTTGATGCAGACACAATTTGTTCACAAGGCACAATCTTACTGCCATGACTGTCAAGACTTATATCACACCTATTTGCCTCTGTTTTTGTCTCTGTGTTTATCATGTATTTCCTTATATATGCATAAATTTTGCTTTTCCTCTTTCACACACATCTGATTCATGGCACACCATACAATATGACCTCGGTTATATGGCAATGTTTACATGGGACTCAATTCCTCTGTATTTCTAATTTTGATAAGGCGGTCGTCTACGGCATATACTGTTTATGGGTTTCTATCTGATGTTTGGGATTGGCACTGTTTTTTAATATGTGGCACTATATATGGGGGTTTGGACACTACTTTTTATTTTCTGGTATATGGGAGTAGATTGGGAAGATTGATAGATCTCATGCAGAACTTTTCCTGATATTATGGGGGATATATGGATTGTATTGGCAGATAATTGTTATGAACATGCACTGGTACATAATATAAAACATGTTTTTTTCTCTCTTGAAAAACAATAAGTGACATTCATATTTCATTTTTTGTAAAGTGACATTCATGAAAATGACATATGAATGTCACTTTACATAAATGAAACATGAATGTCACTTTACAAAAATGAAATATGATGAAAATGAAATATGAATGTCACTTTACATAAATGAAATATGAATGTCACTTTGACTTAAATTTTTAGCATTACCATGAAATGCATAGCAATAGTAGGGTCATATGCTTGAATATTAGGCACATATTATGGGCTAGTTGTTAATTTCTGAACATGTTCTATGCCATTTCAGATTAGGGCACACAATACTAAAAGAGATAGAACATACTAATAGATCGATAGAAGACAAACCAAAACAGAGATGAAGAGTGGTGGTGTTACGGCGATCAGCAGAATGCTTCTACCAGCAAAGTCTCCAATAGGTCATTCAGCCAAGCGTGTCACACATAACCCCAGAACAACCCAAACAAAGAACATTCCATAGATATGCAGCTCCAATGCTATCCAAAGAGAGAGAATTCCTCCACACCAATGTGTGTGTCAAATGAACTCTAAGTTTCTCCAATATATAGGAGTCTTTGGGGGTGTGTGACACGTCCTTTAAGACATTTAAGTCTATATTTTATTCTAGGCCGACCTAGCACATAAGTGGAATAAATTCGAAGTATATGTTCTGCTCATCTGATCAAGATGATCTTTAGATCAATCTTACACCTCTCCGAAAGAGGAATCCAATAAAAATATTGGGATCGTCATCTGAGCAGCACAACCCGGAGTTTGGACCTAGTTGTCCAATTTTAACACTCCCTCTCAACTAGGCAGAACTCCGTCCACAAGTGCAATCCAAACATCGTGCATCATCCCGCCATAACTTGCTTTGCTGGCCTCTTTATTTCAGAACAGAAGTGGGTCAGTCACAAAGACATCATTCTCGGCTGACAGATTCAGCCAGAGGTCAAAACCTCTATCAGACTCACAAAGAGTCTCCAACCAACCCGAAGTTGGTTCATCTGACCCGAAGTCAGGCAGATGTCCGAGACCTCACAAGACTTGATCCCAGATCAAGTGGTTGGACCGTGCCATCCTAAATAGAGAGTACGGCAATCTCTAATGTGTCCATCAGTCTTTGCTACTAGTCTCTAGCTTTTCCCACCTCATTGGCCAAATGAGAGGTACTTCCCATGAGCCCTGAACTCAATGGGTAGGATGCATACAGGGCACAGATAATGAGAGGTGAACCAACTCAATAATCACAACGGTGGGGTCCAAGCACACAAACAAGGTTTGGCAAGCCTAGCCTTGTGGTTGCTCATAGCTCCGAGAAGCTGTCCCCAAAGCCCTCCACCTTAAGCCGAGGCCCGTGGGTCCACAGACCACGCGGCACATTTCAATACAATCGCAACAACGTTTTATATTAACAATCGCCCTCCACCTTAAGCAGAGGCCCGTGGGCCACAGACCACGCGGCACATTTCAATACAATCGCAACAACGCAATCGAGAGGACTTTTGCTTATGCCCCGATTGCACTACCAAAAGGCAGACCCAATCTAGATTATGTGCCACAGTTTTTGGTTGGTCTCGGGTCCGATCCCAATCGGAGATCGCAATTTTATTTTGCCCGATTGACATTTGATATGTGCGGACTCGACCATGTTTTATATGGCAGAGTTTATATGACTATCGCATCCGGCTTTGCCAATCGCAATCGCAACTCTTTATTTATATGTTCCGCTGCACAGTTTTTCTCCGATGCGATTAGTGTATTATCCTTCGACTACTTCCGATTGCGATTGATCGCAATCGCAACTCCCAGTTGCATGTTCCGATACTCCAACCTTTTCCGATGTGATCAGTCACTATTCACCGGAACTCAAGTATATATGAATTGTAGTTTATATGCCCATCGAGTCTGGGCTTTCAATCGCAATCACAACCTGTTGTTAACCTGTTCCGCTGTCAATTTTCCAATGCGATTGGGAAAGGGTCCCACCATATAAGGCTTTGTTGCCTTTGGTTCTTTTGATTTCGGGCTCAATAATATGAAACATATGCCTTGTATTATACCTTTTGTCCCTTGTCCATTAAAGCGCTCCATATAAATACATATATATATGCTTTGAACCTTTGTTTATAT
Source organism: Pinus albicaulis (assembly GCA_034641835.2). NCBI lineage: Eukaryota > Viridiplantae > Streptophyta > Pinopsida > Pinales > Pinaceae > Pinus > Pinus albicaulis. Next base: position 326,416,416 of record CM076571.1, read on the forward strand.
GATCCGGGCTTCATCGCAATCGCAATTCTTTGTTTATATGTTCCGCTGCACAGTTTTTCTCCAATGCAATTGGGAAAGGGGTCCCACCATATAAGGCTTTGTTACCTTTAGTTCTTTTTTATTTCGGGCTCAATAATATGAAACTTATATATAAGGCGCTGCACATATATATAAGTTTTATGTTTCAGCTTTAGAGTTTCCTCCAGCATGGGTAACGATTCCCGGAATGAGATTTATATATATACTTTGTTGCTCCAATCTTTAGTGTATCTTCCAGCGGGGGTAGTGATTCTCGGAATTTGTTTGTATATACATACCTGCCGCTTGGGTTAAGATTCCCGGAATTTATGTTTAGTGTATCTGCCTCTGCCTTTCTGCGATAACGGCTCTGCCTCTGCCTCTGCCTTTCTGCGATAACGGCTCTGCCTCTGCCTCTTCCTTTGCCTTTCTGCTTCTGCCTTCGTTGCTTCTACCTCTGTTGCTTGATCTCTGCCTCTGCCTTCGCTGTAAATATTACCTGCTGCTGTTCTTTGCCTATCTCTGCATCTGCTGCCTTCATTGTCTATCTCTGTCTTTTCTGCCTCTATTGCCATCAATGACAACATTTCCAACAGTCTCCCCCTTTGGCATTGATGGCAATATACTTCCTTTGTTTGCCTGTTAGGGTCCTTTCTCCTATTGCTTGCTCTTCCTCCCCCTTTGACATCAATGGCAAGGGGTTTGAATTTTATTTTTATTTTTCAACATTTCGTGCATTTCCTCTCTCTGAGATCTTCTGACTTTGTACGCTGCTGCTCCAACCTTTGGATTAGATTCACATCGGGTTCACCACTGACCCTTTGGCCTTTTTATTGATTCTTTTATGCTGGATGTATTCTTGCCATAATCCTTTTGATCCTAAGGACCTGTTTCATGCTTCCCTTGCTGGCTGATCTCCCCTTGGAATGATATTTTCGTTTCTGTTCTCCCCCTGAAACTGTGCTTTTCCTTCATATCAGAGAGTAGCCTCTACAGATACTACCCCTAATTTGTCTCTCGAATATTCAAATGGTTCTTTAGCAAGCGGTTTGGTAAATATATCTGTCGTCTATTCTTTTGTTGGTACATACTCCAGTTTTACTATCTTCTGAGCCACTTGTTCTCGAAGAAAATGATACTTGATTGGGATATGTTTAGTTTTTGAGTGAAGCGCAAGATTTTTAGATATACTTATAGCACTTGTATTATCACATTTGATTAAGATAGGTTCATCAATGCTTACCTTCATGTCTTGGAGGGTTTGCTTCATCCACATGACTTGTGTACAACATGTTGTTGCTACTATATATTTTTCTTCTGCTGTAGACAGAGAGATAGATGTTTGTTTCTTGCTTAACCATGCCACCAGACTTTCTCCTATATAGAAAGCACCTCCACTTGTGCTTTTCCTGTCATCCACGCAGCTGGCCCAATCTGCATCTGTGTATGCTGTCAAAGTGAAGCTTTTTCCTTTATGATACCAAAGTCCATACTGTGTTGTTCCTTGTAGATATCTAAATATTCTTTTGACTTCCAGAAGATGGTTTTGTTTAGGTGTTGCTTGATATCTAGCCACTAGTCCTATTGCTAGCATGATGTCTGGTCTTGATGCTGTCAGATACAACAGACTTCCTATCATGGATCTGTAGAGTTTTTTATCTATATCAGCAGATCCATCATCAGCACACAGCTTGCATCCCGTGATCATGGGAGTTGACACAGGTTTACAGTCCTCCATTTTGAACTTTTTCAACATTTATTTTAAGTATTTTTCCTGTGAGATGAACGTACTTGTGTTCTTTTGCTGAATTTGAAGTCCTAAGTAGAAACTGAGCTCTCCAATCATAGACATCTCAAACTCTGTTTTCATCTCATCAGCAAACCCTTTTGCTAGTTCTTCTCTATTGCTTCCAAACACAATGTCATCAACATATACTACTACAATCAGGAGTTTATTTTCATGGGCTTTTATATATAGATTGTTGTCTACTCCTCCTCTCTTAAAGCCTTGTTTTTGCAAATATTTATCCAGTCTTGAGTACCAAGCACGAGGAGCCTGTTTCAGTCCATATAGAGCCTTCTTCAGTCTGCACACATAGTCTTCTTTGTCTGTTAAAGAGAAACCTTCCGGTTGTTCCATGTAGACTTCTTCTTCTAAGTCTCCATTCAAAAATGCAGATTTTCCATCCATTTGATATACCTTGAAGTTTTGGTAGCATGCAAATGCCAGGAACATTCTGATAGCTTCCATTCTGGCTACAGGGGCAAATGTTTCATCGTAATCAAGTCCTTCGATTTGTGAATATCCTTTGTAGACAAGTCTGGCTTTACTCCTGATTACCTGTCCTTCTTCATTCATTTTATTTTTGAATATCCATTTTGAGCCTATGACATTTTTCTCAGTGGGTCTAGGAACTAGTTCCCAGGTATTGTTCTTCTCAGTTTGGTCCAATTCTTCATTCATAGCATTCACCCAATACTTGTCCTTGCTAGCTTCTTCAAATCTCTTTGGCTCTATTTGTGATAACATGGCTATGTATACCTCTTCTGTCTGTTTAGTTAGCTGCCTTCTAGTTTGGACCCCTACTCTCTTGTCTCCAATGATCTGATCTTCAGGATGGTTCTTCTGAGTATATCTTGAGGGAGCTTTAGAACTCAGCTCTGTATCTTCTGTTGTCTTGCTTGTTTCCTCATCATCTTGGTTTTCTTCTTCATGGTTGTCTGATGGACTGCAACAGTCTGTATCTCTTGTATTGTTTGGAAGTTCTTCATCAAATCTCACGTCAATTATTTCTACTATTTTTCGAAGAGTCTTGTTGTAGCACCTGTACCCTTTACTTTTGGAAGCATATCCTAGAAAAATCCCTTCATCTTCTCTTGCATCAAATTTCCCAAGATTTTCATCATTATTCTTTATGTAACACTTGCTTCCAAATATTCTAAAATGTTTAATTGAAGCTGGTTTCCCATGCCATAGTTCATATGGAGTCTTATCACTGCTTGGCCTTAAGTGGGCTTTATTAAGGATATGCACTGCTGTGTGTACTGCTTCTACCCAGAAGGTTTGAGGAATATTACTCTCTTGCATCATGGCTCTGGCAATGTGTTGAACAGATCTTTTTTGTCTCTCTGCTACTCCATTCTACTGAGGTGTGCCTGCAATAGTAAATTGTTGTTTTATGCCATATTCATTGCATAGATCTGCAAAGTCATAATCTGTGAATTCACCTCCTTTGTCCGATTTGATGCATTTTAGTTTGCATCCTGTCTGATTTTCTACTAATGCTTTGAATATTTTGAATTTGTCTAGAGCTTCCGATTTATTCTTGAGATATACAACCCATGTCATTCTGGAGAAATCATCTATTATCAGCATGAAGTAGGATTCTCCACTTGGTGTTTTAGTTCTTGCAGGTCCACACAAATCCATGTGCACAAGCTGGAGTGGTCTTCTTGTTGATAACTCATCTTTGGCCTTAAATGATGTGCGGGTCTGTTTACCCAATTGACGAGATTTGCATATGGTATTAGAAGGCCCTTTTATTTCTGGCATGTCTCTGACCGCTTTCTTCTTGCTCAGTCTGATGATATGATCGAAGCTGAGATGTCCCAATCTCCTATGCCATAACCATGACTCCTCAAGTTTACTAAGATAGCATGCTTCATCTTCCTCTTTCACAATGTAAACATTGCTCTCTGTTCGAACACCTTTGAGCAGAGTCTTACCTATGGTGCTTGATCTGACTTCACAGTCTTGTGCTCTGAAAAGAACTTCACAACCTTTATCACACATTTGACTGACACTCAGCAAATTTCCTTTCAGCCCATCTACAAATAGTACATCTTGGGCCTTACCTCTGCCATTATCTAAGCTGACTGAGTCCTTTCCCTTGATTTTTCCTGATTTATCATTGCCAAAAGTAACATTACCAGTTTTCTTTTCATCCAAAAGTTATAAATTTTCTCCTGTCTCCAGTCATATGTTTTCAGCAGCCACTGTCCAGATACCACTGGCTTTTCAGGTCTTGAGCAGTTAGAGCCAAGTCACATTTATTCACCTTCTTTATCCACTTGAGGCATCCTTTTGTTTGGTATCTTTTGAGAGATGATGAATCACATCCTTTCAGAGGACATTTGGAAGGCATATGTCCAACTTGATTGCATACACAGCATTTGATCATAATTTTTGCAGAATTGTGAGTATGAACAAAATTTCTTTGATTCATAAACCTCCTTGAGGTGTTGAACATCAATATTTTTCCATACTTTCTACATTCAATAATTTTATGGCCAAATTCCTTACAATAAAAACAGTAACTATAGAAATTATTTGCATACCTGATGTAAGGTTGTCTTCTCCATTTGTTTGCTTGAGACAGTCTCTTCACTGTTTGCACCTTTTGCTGGTTTGAATCACTCCTCCTTGCATGACAATATGCAGCAATGTGTCCCAGCTTGTGGCAGACATAACAGGTGGCATTTTTCATAGGAGGGAAGAATCTCCTTTGATGGCTTCCAAATTTGACATACTCAGGGGTATATGAATCTTTTTCTATTGTTTGAGTATTTCTTTCATTCTTTGTTATTAGAGGATTTTTCTGGGTTCTGTCTCCCGCCTTACAAGTTTCTTCTTTTGTAGGAATTATTTGAGTTGCTTCATCATCCTTCTTTGCTTTTACAAAAATAATCTCTCTGTTTTCCTTTTCTTTGCTTTTACTTGATTCTCCTTCATAGCCTATTCCAGTTTTTATCATAGGAGATCTTTGAGCAACCAGAATTTCATTCAACTTAATAGAGCTTGTTGTTTAAGAAGAATTTATAACCACTTTCCTTTGAGCATTTTCTAATTTCTTCCTGAGACATACTACTTCTTCTTCCAACTTCTCTTGTTCTTGAGTTTTCTCCTTGATTTGCTTAAGTAACATGTCCTCTATCTTCTTGGCTTCTTCAAGCTCTATCTTTAGCTGCATAAGGACTTCTAAATTCTGTTCTTCTCGTACATACTTGAGGAGAATGTCCTTTTGTTTTCTGCATTTTAGTTTGAGTCTATCAATCTCTTCCAGAGCACTTCTTAGCTCCCCCTCAAGGTCGACTTCACCTTCTTCTTCTTCATCTTCTAGCAGGAGACCTTCAAGTTCTTCTATGGCCATCAATAAGAATTCAGAGGTTCCTTCTTCACTTGAAGGTTCATCTAAGTCTTCAGATGCACTGCTGTCTTGTTGAGCATAGAAGGATTTTCTGCTGAACTTCTTTCCTTTCTGCTAGTTTTTTGATGCATTTTTCTCTGTTTCTTGAGCCTGATTCCTTACTTTCTTGTGAGGACACTTAGCAGCATAGTGTCCCACTCTTCCACAGTTAAAGCATTTGAAAGGAAGTTTACCTTTGTATTTACCTTATCCTCTATCCAATTTCTTGACAAAATTTGCCTCTTCTTCATCCGAGCAAGAGCATATGTCTTCCTTTTCTTCTTTCTTCTTTTCTATTTTAAAGGCTGCCTCCCTCGTACTTGGTTTCTTCTGTGAGAGCCTCATCTCGTATGCTGTTAAATTTCCAAGTAGCTGGTTCATGGCCAAGGTCTCCCAATCAGCTGTTTCTTCTATTGCAGACACCTTGGGATTAAACCTGGATGGAAGAGATCTTAGAATCTTTTGCACAATTATACTTTCTGGCATGGTTTCTCCAAGAGCTTTCATATTGTTAACAATTTCTACAACTTTTAGGAAGAAACTGTCAATGTCTTCATCATCATTCATTTTTAAGTTCTCAAACTGGGCTCTGTAGACTTGAAGTTTGGCAGTCTTTACTTTCTTGTCTCCTTCATGGATGTTCTCCAAAGTATCCCATATCTCTTTGGCAGTGTCTTTGTGCATTACTTTGATAAACTCTGCTTCACACAATCCATTCAAGATGGCATTCATGGCTTTTGCGTTAGCTACAAAATCTTGTTTGGATTCTTTCTCTGAGTCAGTTGCCTTTGGGGCATATCCTAATTCCACAGCATCCCAAACTTCTATTCCTAGAGACATTATGTATGTCCTCATCCTGATTTTCTAGAAGGCATAATTTGCACCTGTAAAGAAAAGGGCTTTATTGGTTGAGCATCCTTCTTTACTAGCCATCCTGAGAACCTAGAATCTCCTTTCAGTTGTTAAACTGGTACAAAGGAACCTTCTCTGATACCAATTGTTGAACCCTTAGTTAAACTGAGAGGGGGGGGGTGAATCAGTTTAACACATTCATGGATTTTTAAAACTTTTCATTAAAAATTAATTACACCTTCATTTCATGTCCAACTTAACATGTGAGTAATCTTAGAATGTGAGCAGCAAGTATTAATATAAATAATAGTAGACTTAATATGAGAGCAGCAGGTATTAAGCAGATGATATAAATCAGATCAACACATAAACATCATGCACAGAGACACCAGATATAAGTGGAAACCCATAAAGGGAGAAAACCACATCTTATTATTGTTGTGATGCAAAGGCAAGCTCCAACTCCCTCTCACCACTGTTTTTCTGCAGGCACCAACCCACAGGAGGCTCCTACCTCAATTCTACAAGCTACAACTTGCAAGGAAGCACCAACTCCCTTCAATTTTCTGCAGGCACCAACCTACAGGAGGCTCCAACCTCAGTCAGCTACAACTGACGGCTATCAAGCTGCAACTTGATAGGGAAGCTCCAATTTCCTCAATTTATCAAACTGAATGTTTGTTGATTTACCTCAGATATCAGCTCTGTTCTGTAGCATCTCTTTCTGCTCTTCTTTTCTTAATCTTCTCTGCCTCACTCTTCTATACTCTGCATTCTCTATATTTACTCTCTCTAACCTCTTTTATGCATATCCAGTTGATATTATTTATAGAGTTCCTCACATGACTGTTTGTATTTCACAAAGAATTTTGAGTGAACAGTCATGACTCTTTGGCTTTTGTCTTCTCATTCCTTTTATCTGCTCATTCAGAAAATATAACTGTAGGTATCAATTTAAAATTACAGTGGGATATTTGTTCTCTTCCGGAGACTTGCCAATGCATCACAACAATATAAATTAAAATTATTTACATTCAATTACAATGAGAACTCCAGCTCACTCATTCAGCCTCTTGGCTAGCTGCGCATTTGTCTTTTCTTTGATTGTGTCTTTGTCCCTTTCGGCTCTGTTTGTTTCCTTATTCACTGTCGCAAGGTAACGGCCATATGCCATACATTTGTAACTGTGCTTTTTATATCAGCGCTTTTTTATATATATATATGTAACTGTCGACTTTAAATCTGGGAAATTCCAATGCTTTACACACAGCAAGTGTTTTGTTGATGTGGTAAGTTCCGCAAGAGGAACATACATACACCACGGCCTTTGTTTTATGGCCCGATGCGATTGCACACATCGCAATCGTTTTATATTAACAATCGCCCTCCACCTTAAGCCGAGGCCCGTGGGTCCACAGACAACGCGGCACATTTCAATACAATCGCAACAATGTTTTATATTAACAATCGCCCTCCACCTTAAGCCGAGGCCCGTGGGTCCACAGACCACGCGGCACATTTCAATACAATCGCAACAACGCAATCGAGAGGACTTTTGCTTATGCCCCGATTGCACTACCAAAAGGCAGACCCGATCTAGATTATGTGCCACAGTTTTTGGTTGGTCTCGGGTCCGATCCCAATCAGAGATCGCAATTTTATTTTGCCCGATTGACATTTGATATATGCGGACCCGACCATGTTTTATATGGCAGAGTTTATATGACTATCGCGTCCGGCTTTGCCAATCGCAATCGCAACTCTTTGTTTATATGTTCTGCTGCACAGTTTTTCTCCGATGCGATTAGTGTATTATCCTTCGACTACTTCCGATTGCGATTGATCGCAATCGCAACTCCCAGTTGCATGTTCCGATACTCCACCCTTTTTCGATGCGATCAGTCACTATTCACCGGAACTCAAGTATATATGAATTGTAGCTTATATGCCCATCGAGTCTGGGCTTTCAATCGCAATCGCAACCTATTGTTAACCTGTTCCGCTGTCAATTTTCCGATGCGATTGGGAAAGGGTCCCACCATATAAGGCTTTGTTGCCTTTGGTTCTTTTGATTTTGGGCTCAATAATATGAAACATATGCCTTGTATTATACCTTTTGTCCCTTGTCCATTAAAGCGCTCCATATAAATACATATATATATGCTTTGAACCTTTGTTTATAATATATATTATCCGGGCTTCATTGCAATCGCAATTCTTTGTTTATATGTTCCGCTGCACATTTTTTCTCCGATGCGATTGGGAAAGGGGTCCCACCATATAAGGCTTTGTTACCTTTGGTTCTTTTTTATTTCAGGCTCAATAATATGAAACTTATATATAAGGCACTGCATATATATATAAGTTTTATGTTTCAGCTTTAGAGTTTCCTCCAGCGTGGGTAACGATTCCCGGAATGAGATTTATATATATATACTTTGCTGCTCCAATCTTTAGTGTATCTTCCAGCGGGGGTAGTGATTCTCGGAATTTGTTTGTATATATATACCTGCCGCTTGGGTTAAGATTCCCGGAATTTATGTTTAGTGTATCTACCAGCTGGGGTAGTGATTCTCGGAATAACAGCTGTGCCTCTGCCTCTGCCTTTCTGCGATAACGGCTCTACCTCTGCCTCTGCCTTTCTGCGATAACGGCTCTGCCTCTGCCTCTGCCTTTGCCTTTCTGCTTCTGCCTTCGTTGCTTCTGCCTCTACTGCTCGATCTCTGCCTCTGCCTTCGCTATAAATATTACCTGTTACTGTTCTTTGCCTATCTCTGCATTTGCTGCCTTCATTGTCTATCTCTGTCTTTTCTGCCTCTATTGCCAACAATGACAACATTTCCAACATGGTATCTGCGCATGAGCATATACAGTTGTATTCTCCCTCTTAATGCCAGCTTCTCTCTCTCGAGAAGACATCTATTTTAAATGAGGGCATCCCAGACACCACCTTGGAAAGGAGATTTATTCTCCATAGACAAAACCATCCAAGACTATTGTCTTTTGCTAAAGATTCCAACAATGTGTCTGAGGGCTGCAGAAACACATTTTACCATTGCGCTCCAATGTGAAATTGTTATTGTCACATGCTTACTGCTACATAGGTGTCTATCTATGTCACTGTTCAACAGGGAGAATATATCAATCAAGCCTCAGCTTGTGTTGTTATTCTAAGGAGGTCTGCTGTAGCTTCCTCAACCAGCCTTCATTACTGTTACCCACCGAACTAGGAATCCAAACATGATTCCTTATTTCATAATTCTGCATTTGAGAGGTTCATCTACTACATCTGGCATCTCATCCAGCACTGCTTCTCAATTTCAGATTTACAGTTAATAGTTGACTGATCTAGGGCTTCAAGTCTTCAGATCTCAGTTCTGCAATTTGTCTCCTAAATTGCACAAATCTAGGAACACATGTTCCAGTCATAGAATTTACCCTTCGTCATGTCAGTCCATACTTTATGTGATACTTTTCCGTTATGCAGATCTAGCACAGTCATAAGTGCACATTAATCAATATTGTTCATTACCGATGAACATGCCTCATCTTGATTTCTAACCATAGTGCACAACATATAAACTGTGCCCGGAATCTTTACATTCAGTGCTTTGAATGAAAATCTTATTTATTTTCTGTCCCTGATGGTTTGCAGGGACTGTCCAATAATTCAAAGGCTTCACTAAAACTGCTATACACTGTTGTAGTTTTCTATTAGGTTATTTTGCAGACTGTATCATCCACTTAACCAGTCATTGGACAGCCTTCTAAAACTGCAGCCAAGGCAAGGCAAGGTGCCTTATGAATGGGCTGAAGTTCTTGGTATGAGACAGTCTCTAAAGAATTATCATGGGCAAAGATTTAGTCACACGACCCAACCTTCTTGCCCAAAACATTCCTCAAATGATGCAGCTTCTTTCCCTTGCATCTCCGGTGACCTTGTAATGTGAGGAGGCACCTCTATTTTATTTTGGCCTTCAAAATGCCACCTACAGGCCTGCAGCCTAGTCATTATGGTTTTCTTGCCCAGAAAACAGTTTTCCAGCAATCTTCCACAGACTATCGTAGCTTCAGCTACCTTTGTATCCCAGACAGAACATGAAATGGGCATTAAAACGACATAGAGCAGATTCCAAACTTACCTTTTTTTTTTATTTGGACCTACTCCAGCAATGGATCTGCCACTCAATCGACCAAAGTTATCCGCGTTGAAGCTCTGAAGTGTCAAGGGTCCTTTGGTCTGCAATCCGAGCCTTCAGCTAGTGATCTGAGCCTTCACGGAGGTGCTTATCTGAGCCTGAGATTTTTCCTAAACTCAATCTTGGTTACCGAAACCCAACCTCGGTTAGGAAAATTAGCTTGACATCCGTCGACAAACAAAGCCATTGGCCCACCGTCGATTTTGCGACAAGTCATCGTCTGTGGAGGTTAAGTCCAATCGCGAGAAAATTAAGTAATAGGCTCGGCACAAACATTTGGAGCGAAATTTGGGAGCAGTTTGAAAGCTCCTGGCCGCGAAATCACCATCGGGAAGCTGCCATTACTGTCGAATTCCAGGCGCCCATCTCCAATTACAGCCCCCCGCAGTTCCCTTCAGAGACGCAGATTATTTTATCGTCGGGTGTTGCCAAAATCGATTCAACGCTCTCATCGAAGGGGCTTTTCGATTTCCCCGTCAAGGCAAAAATTCGTTCCTATTTTTTTTTCAGACACCACGACAATTTACGTAGAAACTCCCAAGAGGAAGTAGACCGTCAGTGACTCGACCAGCAGCGTGACTTCAGAATTCCAATTCGATTCAGCCTTCTTGACCCTTCCGCCCCTAGTGACTCAACGTTGCTATGGTTTCCAGAAGATTTTCCGCACATCGAATATATTCTCTGGTTGAAGCATGAGACTCTACGAATTTGTAAACACCATCACTTCTGCAGTGGATGCGGAGTTTGACGCCCACATCTATGGCCCTCGCGTGAAATTTGAGGGTTACGATGCTTTCATTCCCACAGAGAACGACAAAAAAAAAAAAAAAAAAAAAACAGCATCCCCAATCTTACTGTCACCACAGAGATTTGGTAAAAAAAAAAATGTCGTCATACACAGTGCCCGAGCATCTCATCTCAAAATTACAGGCCGTTTGATTCTTTCTCTTTTTCATCTAGCGCTCGGATGTAAACACATAGCGAACCACTTTCTCTTTGTCTATGGCAAAGATTAACGAAAACAAAACTCCATACGGCAAGAGAAGATTCTCGATCGATTTACGATCGCACTCGTGGAATGCATTTCAATTTTACAGTCTCGCTATTGATCCGATCAGAGGCTTAAATCCCGAGATAAACCTTCGTGAACCCTCATGGAAAACCATTAAAACCTTCGTTGTTATGTTCTTTAGTTGCTCTACAAAAAATGGTTCTACACAGGACTCGCACTCCAAAAACAACGTTCTAACAAACCTTGCTGCCTTGAATATGTCCTTTCGTTGCCTTAAACATAATACTTGATTACTTTAAACCCTTACTACTCCTCGCTATCACATGAATATATCCGCTGCCTCAGGATAATAATTCGATGTTTCAAGAATTGATGCTCCTATGAACAGCCACAAAGAATGTTGCCCTTCATGCTGAAGGTTAGGGCACAAAACAGCTTCAAAAACAGCCCACGTTGTCACTTGCTGTAGTGGTATGGCCTGCGGCCTACCACAGAGCCTAGTTGTAGCTTATGGCTCCTTTCAAACAAAGTTTTCAGCCTATACAATAAGCCCCAACAGACTTGATATGGACTTTGTCTTCTCCTAGCTCTGATACCATGTTATTTTATGAACATGTTCTATGCCATTCCAGATTAGGGCACACAATACTGAAAGAGAGAGAACATACTAATAGATCGATAGAAGACAAGCCAAAACAGAGATGAAGAGTGGTGGCGTTACGGCGATCAGCAAGATGCTTCTACCAACAAAGTCTCCAATAGGTCATTCAACCAAGCGTGTCACACATAACCCCAGAACAACCCAAACAAAGAACATTCCATAAGTATGCAGCTCCAATGCTATCCAAAGAGAGAGAATTCCTCCACACCAATGTGTGTGTCAAATGAACTCTAAGTCTCTCCAATATATAGGAATCTTTGGGGGTATGTGACACGTCCTTTAAGACATTTAAGTCTATATTTTATTCTAGGCCAACCTAGCACATAAGTGGAATAAATTCAAAGTATATGTTCTGCTCATCCGATCAAGATGATCTTTAGATCAATCTTACACCTCTCCGAAAGAGGAATCCAATAAAAATATTGGGATCGTCATCTGAGCAGCACAACCTGGAGTTTGGACCTAGTTGTCCAATTTTAACACTAGTGCCCAACTACGACAAACATTAAAAGAAAAACAGGCCCCACTTGCTGCATTCTATGTGACTTTACCATACCTGAGCAGAAAAAAACGGTTCAAGTCACCAGTTCAAACCGGTTTTTGCCTCAAAACAGTCGGACCAGTCTGAAACGGCTGGTCTGGTACGGTCCTCATAACACTGCTTCACTCCACTTCTATTTTTGAGTTCATTCTTGTGTATGTTTCTGCTTCTCAATCCTTATCATGATTTCAGATTTTGGGGATCTAAGGATCTCACTATTTTCACACAATATTGTTGGATGCATGCAACTCTACAAACATTCTGGTAATTGCAACTTCTATGTTTGTCTTTAAAAAAGATCTAAAATACTGGTTCTTATCATCTCTTTTTACCAGCAAAGTCTTGTCATTTCCCACTTTCATATTTAGATCTTTATTAAACTTTGACTATGTGGGCCTGAACATTTGTGCCCTAACATTTGCCAGCATTGGTCTGTTCATTTCCTAATTCCCTCACTAGTATCCATGAGTGCATTATGCCCTTTTCACTGCTGGGAAACTGTTGTGCATTTCATGCCATGCTTCTATGTCCTGATGCTTGCTTTTGCATGTCTTACTTCTATAGGGTTTGATCTGTCAGCTTTCACACAATTCTACCTTACATTTTTGGACATGACTATCATTCAGCAAATCTTTCGGCCATTTCTACAAGTCAATTTTATCTTTGCTCTCACTCCCGCATTGACAAATTTCTGAGTCATCATATGATCTCCAAAATTGAATCAATGCCCTCGATTGTTGCATGACAACTTTGATAAATGTTTGCTTAACATGCCTTCCTGCTTTTCTCATGGGTATCGCATGCCCTAACATTCTACCTCTTGAGCGTTGCCTTATTTCATCCTCTTTGTTGCCTATGGTCGTTGTCCATCCTTACTCCTTTGATATGTCAGTTGCCAGTTCTTTCTTTGTCAATATACTGACCAGGTTTCGCCAGTTTGCTCTGCAATTCATTTTCTACTTTTGTGGGCTCTAAAAACCAAAAATCTTTGAACAAATTGGTACTACTACTACATCAAAGCCCCAAAACCTTTAAATAAATCGTTGATAATTACAAATCTCAAATTCCATAAGATCTGCCTTGTAAAATGGCATGACCTCTTTTTTTGAATTTTCTCCTTGATCTTTTTGCTCACTCAATTCATTCTCTAGAGATATATCAACCTTCTCTCATGACCACATGAACTTTAATCACCAAAAATCAGATTGCTCAGATACAGGTACCGAGTCTTGTATTGATAGCATGTAGAAATTCAAGGTGCATATATTCATCAAGACAATGATAGAGAAAATAAAAGATATATTTCATTAATGGTGTTGGAGTGACACATCTCACACCTTTACATCATGTCTCATAATAATTTTTAATCACCGTAAGTGGTTATGGTGATTGAAGTACCTAACCCTTGGGCCTTGACCTTAACATCTATCTAAAATATTGGTCACATATCTAACATGTAAACCAGCATGAGTATTAAAGAGTCCTAACATCACTTTAGTGAGTGTTACCAAACACTTTTCTCATGTATGTACATGCAATTACTCAAAAACCTCATAACTGATACCATTGCCTTTGATCTGTTTATTACCCTGTAAAATAGAAACCAAAAGGCGTGGAATTAAACAAAAGTCCACTAAACTCACCGCCCAATTTGGGAGTAATGCTATAATTGTTGGTGAAAGTCCACGGTACAAACCCCGAAAGCCTTCTTCTTGGTATATTCTCTCTAAGCTACCAACAACAAGGCCTCCTGAATTCATCCAGAAAAAATAAGTTAAACTCAAGCCATCAAACATGAAAAAAAAGATAACTTCTTTAGAGGAAAAAAACCTAAATTCAACTCCGTTCTTTACACATTAGTTTCCAAATTTGTAGCAATTATATTTACATGATGCAGCTATATCATATGCCAAGATCTGTAGGAGATATTTAATATTGTAATTCAAATCTAAAATTGTAAATAAAATTTGCTTTTAGAAGTCGGCAAAATATAGTTCATATGCAGACCTTGTAGATGAGAACAATGAAAAATATCAATGCAAGTAACACCATGCACATGGATCTATGGTACATGCAAAGGCAATGGAGTTAACAATATTTTGCTCAATCTATGTAGGACCTTCCTCTGTGATGCTTCGTAGGTAGAGTCCATGTCTGGAACTAACTGGTTAAGGAAGTGCATAATAGCATTATGTAGTTAGCATAACAAGACACACTCTAGCACAGCCAGATGTAGAACAATTGGAAGCCCGTCAAATGTGTGCAGTTATCCCAGAGAATGTTTTCTAGTTCCCATGGCCTCTAGTGTCTCAGTTTGATTAGTTGTGGCACTTGATTTAATTACCTACTATATTCCATTAATTATTGGTCATAACTCTATAATTTTGTGTCTTCAAATTTGCCCCATGGTATACGAATTCTACCTGATTAGGGTGCCCATTGAATTGAACCCCTTTGGTTTCCCAGGACCTGTTGCTAACAATTATGTTGATGTTGAGAGTACAATTCACTTGAAGTTGAGAGTTTGGAGTGAATAAGACACAGATGATTAAGAAATTATTTTACGTTTGCATTTAACTCAAAAAATAATAGAAAGAAATAACTACAACACAATTTATGGTACACTAGTAATATCGAGCAACCCCTTATTCAACTCATAATCTATACAATATATTCATGTGATCAGCAAAAAGATGGAAGTGACACAAAATATAAAACTCAGGTAACACAATATATTCAATAGGAACTCCACTCTTGATCACAACTCTCAAATAAGGGAAGCACCTCTTAAACACATAGAAGAACATGTATAAAACAAATGAGAACCAATCATTCACTTCAGTAATTAGGACTTAATTAGGACTTCTTATTTAATAAGTGATAATAATGTCGCTATATAATAGCTGATCACATTATAGCAATAATAATAATTTCGAGATTCAATCAGCCATATGTCTCATCTGTTGAAGACATAAACCATAAGTCCTTCGTGCTGTTGGCTAAGAAATAGGCAGATGGAAACAAAAATATCAAAGATGGGCCTTCGGAGTAGGGAAAGCCTCTCACCAGAAACATAAATAAATAGTCTCTCATTCAACATAAGGGCTTTGGGGGCACCCCTGAAACAAATGTCTCTAAGGAAGATGGATCGGAAGTATAATGCAGATGTTCTCATCATTTAGAAAACAATGCTCAGTAAGGAGGATGTAATTGAAGTGTTTTATTCTGTACTAATTTACTAAAAGGACGAGAGTTCATAGCAAGTAGTACCAACACAAATCAGGACGACTGGAAGTGAATTGGAGGCAAACATGTAAATTAAAAGCTCATTCCCTGCTTGATTCAACTATCATTTGCACACTACTTGTGAAGATTTGGACAGAATTAAATTTTAGAACTTGTATGGGTCATATCATAATAAAAAGGCTCATTGGCTAAAGATAATGGCAACCACACTCTTCCATCTCAATTTCAGGGTGGAGAAGATCAAAACCTTGTTCTATGGAGAAACAAAGGGAGACCTGATATACTAGAAGGATCCTTCCAACATCTTTTTGTATTACAAAAATCAAGCACATAAAGAAACCAAGACAATTCAAATAAGTTCTCCGTATTGTATATGTAAATGATAAAGCGAGAGCTTCCTTATATAGAGTACAATCAAATAGAGTCAATCCACTTTATGAATGTGGGATAAACCAATAAGCTAAAATAGGACAATACTGCAGCTCGATAGACCCATCTTCTACAAGCTGTCTAACGAACTGGCAATGCACCTCAAAATGTTTGGTACACTCGTGGAAGACTGTATTCTTGGCAAGTTTCATCACCCCTTGTTTGTCACATAACAGGGCTGTTGGCTCTATTTGTTGCATTTGCATATCTAAAGCATCCTCCTGAGACAAACTGCCTTGCATGTTCCTTTCACTACTTGATATCCTGCTTTTGTGGATTAAAGGGCTACTGCATGTTACTTATGCCAATCCATGTGACAGCACCCATGCCAAAGTTGAAAATATATCCAAAAGTGGATTTTCCGTCATCAACAGAACCTGCCCAATCTAAATTTGTATACCCACACTGCCTAGGGTCTTTGCTTCTGCTATACAGAATGCCAAAGTCAAGTATCCCTTTTACATATCTCAGCATTCATTTGGTTGCTGTCCAGTGCTCTACCTTTGGCGCCACCATGAATCTAGAAATGAAGCTGAACAAAACTCAAATAAGGTCTAGTGGATGTAAGATATATCAAGCTACCCACTAGTTGCCTGTATACCAACCCATTAATTGTCGTTGAGTCTATCTTGGCTAAAAGTTTCAACCCTTACTCCATAGGTGTAGACAAGATTTTGCAATCTATCATTTTGAATTTGTCCAACAAACTCTTGGCATATTTTGTTTGTCAGACAAAAAAGCTTGCCAAACTTATAGACCAAAACAATAGTGTAGGAGGCCTGGATTTATCATGTCAAAAGCTTTGCTCATATTGATTTGATCTGTGTTATTGCACTTGCCTCACTACCTGTAATAGTAGAATCATCTACATATATGATCAAAAGGATGGCATCACTACCAACTCTTTTGACATGGATGTTGGAATATAAGGACTTTGTTGGAACCCTGTTCATCCAAATACCTATCAATCTCAATGTACCATGCACTAGGTGCCCGTTTCAAACCATAAAGAGTCCTCTTCAGTCTGGAGACCAAATGCTCCTTCCCTGAAACCTGAAAAACCCTACAATTGATATATGTCGACTTCTTCCTAAAAATATTAAATATCCATTAAGGAAGCAACTTTTCACGTCCATCCGATGGACCTTCCAACCAAACTCTGCTGCCATGGCTAGGACATGTCAGATGGTGTTCATATTTGCTATAGGATAAAAGGGCTCCTTGTAGACAATGCCCTCCCACTGAGGGAACCCTTCTGCAACCAACTGTGCTTTGTACTTGTCAAGTATTAGAATAACGCTATTTTAGTGTTTACTGCTCATCTATGATTGTAATTAGCAGTTTCTTAGTAGAAACTTGCTGTTTCTACTTTCTTAGTAGAAACTTGTTGTTTCTGTAAATACAGTTGTATTATTTATTGAGTTTCACTGCTCATTGTAAATCAATTCAATTCATTCATTGATTATGGTATCAGAGCTTAAGTATTTTTTCGAAATAATTCTTCATTATTTGAAAATTTCTGTGCTTCATTTCGAAACAGCGCTCTAGAAGTCTGAAATTATTTTTTTTGGCGTCACAATTTCTAAGCCGCCATTTCGATAAGAATTACAATTTATAAATCGGGCAGGGCCTCTCTTTCTGCCTTCAGATTGACGCAGACAGTGTGAGACTGTTAAATTGCTGTCTAATCTCTCGTTTACGGGCGTCTGGTGTGTTATCCCCGCTGCTAATCCCCTTGACAAGTTATCGCTTTGGGTTCCCAGATACGATTGATTGCATAGCATCTGGTTTTCTCTGATCCCTTGTGGCTCGACTTATCTTATGAGGCATCTCTTCATCAAAAGCTGCCCAGATTTCTTCTAGAATACTGCTCGTTTCTCCTCACAATTGACGTATTGTAGTTCATGAAATACTGTTTTCGATGCACTGATCTTTCAGATTGCAACTTTTCATCATTTGGGTAAATTTTTCTCTGGCAGATCTCCGAGACTGCGCCTTCTATCTTGTTGTTTCTGCCACTTTCCTGCATGTCCTGTCATTTTGGTATTGCAGCAGTAATTGCGGTTAGTGAAATGCTGCTTTTGGGCATTGAATTTTAGTTGTAGCGGATTTCTTCTGTTATTCTTTTTTTTTAAATCAGAAAAAGGATTGCTGACGTTTGGCTGATCATCCGTATTTTTGAGCTGAATTGTGGAGTTTATGGGCTTTGATCTGTATGTCGTGAATCTCACTCTTATTCTGTTCATTTTTTAGGTTTCTGGGGTTTGATCCTGGACTTGTGCATCAGAGGAATCTCTAATCAGTGATCTAAGATATCCGACAATGGCCTCACTAACCAATCTGATGTTGGAAGGCAATCAACGCTTTAATGGCAACAATTATAAGATCTGGAAACAGAGAATGTTGACCATTTTTTAATATAGGTGTCTTGACCAGCTCGTTTTGGGCAAAGAGCCTCGTCTTGGTACACCTGGTGTAGATCAAGATAAGTTTGATGATCGAAATCGAGAGGCTGTTATGCTTCTCAAACTCTCTGTAACTGATGATCAGTTACCACAGATCCCTTCCGGCAAGACAGCTGCCGAAATCTGGAAATATTTGAAGGAATTGCACGAGACATCCGACAAGAGCAGAGCTTTCTTTCTAAAGAATCAGTTGTTCTCCATCATGATGGACGAACATATGTCTTTACAGGAACATCTTAACAAGATTAAAGCCATTCGAGATCAGCTCGAAGCCATTGGTCGGACCATGGAGGAAGAAGATATGGTAGTCATCACCCTAAAAAGTCTACCAAAATCTTATGAACACTTTATAGAAACTCTCAACATTACCTCCACTAATGTTGATCTGAAGTTTCCAGAGCTATGCACCAAACTTCTGCAACAGGATCGTTGGAAACAGTAGTTTGGTAGTGGTGCTTCATCAGCCTCCTCAGAAAATGATTTTGCTGCCAAATATCAGTCCTCTCAGTCATTTCAGAAGACAGGTTCTTCTCAGTCTTATGATCCTGATAAGAAGAAAAATGTGCAGTGTAATTACTGCCACAAGTTTGGTCATTTGAAGAAAGATTGCCGACAGAGGATTGCTTCTGAACAGAAGAAGCACGGAGGGTCTCATCAGCAAGCAAATGTCGCAGAACATTCCAAGCAGAAGGAATCTGCCTTTTATGCCTTTATGGCTAAAAGGTACTCAGATCACGCCCCGTCCTCTACCTGGTACATTGACTCTGGTGCATCACGTCATTTCTCTTATAGGCGTGACTGGTTTACTGAGTTCTCATCTTTCAGTGATTCTGTGGTCTTCGGCGGAGGTGAGGAGTACACGATGGTTGGCAGAGGTACAATTCAAATCTAGTCTGGTGGGCGGACACTCATCTTCCTGAATGTGTACTATGTTCCTGGTATGGAAATTAATCTGCTGTCTGTCAGCCAGTTTATGAGAAACTCTCCTCAGCTCGATGTGGTGTTCAGTGCGCACAAGTGCTCCATTATTGACAGGGACACTCGGCTTACGGTTGCTATTGGCCTAGAGGATCATGGTCTATATAGGCTTCTTGACACCAGTGATTCCCCAAAAGTGGCTCTAGCAGCTCGTGTTTCTCCTATCAGCACTCTGTGGCATCAGAGATAGTGGCATTTAAACATTCAGTATCTCTCTCAACTGTCTCGGGAGGGACTTGTGTCAAGGTTACCTGATATTCTGACACAGCATTTAGGAGTGTGCAGCGCCTGTCAAGCTGGCAAGCAACATCGGTCTTCATTCAAGGATGGAGAATCTTGGCGCGCATCTAAGGTACTCCAGTTAATTCATGCTAATATTTGTGGTCCTATGAATACATCTTCAATTACTGGTTGCAAATATTTTTTGCTCATTGTAGATGATTTCAGTAGAAAAATGTGGGTGTACTTTTTAAAACATAAATCTGATGTATTTAGCATCTTTCAGAAGTTTAAGTCCTCAGTTGAAAAAGAATCTGGCTGTAATATCATAACTCTTAGGACAAATAACGAGGGGGAATTTTGTTCTTCTACTTTTTCCAACTTCTTTGATACCCATCGCATCAAACGCCAGTTAACCACACCCTACACTTCTCAGCAGAACAGTGTTGTAGAACGTCACAATTGTACGGTTGTTGAAATGGCTCGTTCTATGTTACAACATAGGAGTGTTCCGAACAAATTTTGGGATGAAGCAGTGTTTACTGTAGTCTATCTTCTTAATCGATACCTACTCAGGTTGTTAAAGGGAAGACTCCATAAGAGGTTTGGTCTGGTCGAAAGCCTAAGATCAGCCATCTCAAAGTTTTTGGCTCAGTTGCATATGTTTGGATTCCCGGTGCTAAGCGCTCTAAGTTGGATTCCAAAAGCCAGAAACTCATGATGACAGGGTATAGTGATCACCACAAGGCCTATAGGCTGATAGATATAGACACTAATCGTCTTATCCTCAGTCGGGATGTGGTATTTGATGAAGACAGAGGGTTCTTTCAGTCCCTTCCTTTTGAGCAGTGTTCTAAGGATCAGCCTCACAGTGTTTTTCTTCTGTTAGGTCCACCTGATGGGAGGGATGATGCAGCATCAGTCTTTGATGATGCACTACCTGAGCTTCTTCCAGAAAATAATCCTCCTCTTGCTGCTCCTATTGTTCCTGAGCCTCCTCCACCTCCTCCAGATATTGGTTCTTCTACTCTCCGACCTAAATGGTGGGCTAAAACTATTGGTGATCTTCGGGATAATGAACTCCTTGAAGGTAGAACTTCCAGAAATAAGAGCAAACAGCAGCCTACAATAAATTTTGCTCTTATGGCTAACATACACAGTGTTTTTGAGCCTCAAACCTATTCAGAGGCTAAGGGCATACCTGAGTGGGAACAGGCTATGGAGGCTGAATTCCAGAGTCTTCAGAAGAATCACACTTGGACCCTTTCTGATCTTCTTGCAGGGAAGACACCCATTAGCTGCAAATGGGTGTATAAAGTGAAATACAAAGCTGACGGAACCCTCGAGAAGTATAAGGCTCGTCTTGTTGCTCGAGGATTCTCACACAAAGAAAGCATAGACTATGAGGAGACCTTTACTCCTACAGCCAAGATGAGTACCATACAGCTTGCCCTTGCCTTAGCAGCTCAGTTCAGTTGGAAAGTCCATCAAATGGATGTAAAGAGTGCTTTTCTGAATGGTGACTTACAGGAAGAAGTCTACATGACGCAGCCTCCAGGATTCAAGGTTGTCGATCAAGCACAGAAAGTTTGTAGATTAGTAAAAGCACTCTATGGTCTGAAACAAGCCCCTCGGGCTTGGTACATGAAAATTGATAAGTACCTAACAAATCATGGTTTTCAGCGGAGTCCATCTGATGCAAACCTGTTTATCAAACATACTGGTGATGATATTCTATTTGTGGTTGTCTATGTGGATGATCTTATTATTACTTGTAGTTCAGCACATTTGATCCATGAGATCAAACAGGATTTGTGCAGCACTTTTAATTTGCAGATTTGGGGCTTCTTCATTACTGTTTAGGGGTGGAAGTCTGGCAGACTGAGAACAACATCTTTCTCTCTCAATCCCAAGTATGCCAGAAATCTTGTGGAAAGGTTCAGAATGCAGGATTGCAAACCTACCACGACTCCTATGAAACCAGGGCTCAAACTTTCAGCGCAGTCATCCTCACCACTTGTGGATGAAACTTTATTCAGGCAGTTAGTGGGCAGCCTCATCTACCTTACTGCCACTCGACCTGATATCAGTTTTGCAGTGAGCTACATTTCACGCTTCATGTCAGCTCCTAAAGCTGATCATTGGATAGCAGCAAAGCGTGTGATACATTCTGTAAGAGGAACCCCTAATTATGGACTTCTGTACACTCAAAGTTCGGATCCTACACTCAGTGGCTACACAGATTCAGACTGGGCTGGTTCGGTTGATGACCGTAAATCTACAGTTGGGTATGTGTTTAGTTTGGGATCCGGCACTATCACATGGGCTAGTAAGAAGCAGCAGGCAGTGGCTCTCTCCTCGACAGAAGCAGAATATCGGGGAGCAGTTAAGGCATCTTGCGAGGCAGTTTGGCTTCGACGTGTGCTTGCGGTTATGCATGTTTCCCAGGCAGGTCCTACTCCCTTATTCTGTGATAATTAGGGAGTGCTCAAACTCGCCAAGAATCCAGTCTTCCATGAACGAACAAAGCATGTGGAAACTCATTGTCACTACAGTCGCCAACTTGCTGAAGACGGATCCATTCAGTTACTATATGTTCCCACAACGGAGCAGCCAGCAGACATCTTCACCAAGCCTCTTGGTCCTGATAAGTTTGTAAAATTCAGAGGGTCTATCGGTGTTGTAAATAGATTGAGCATTAAGGGAGGGTATTAATAATTATAATAATGCTATTTTAGTGTTTACTGCTCATCTATGATTGTAATTAGCAATTTCTTGTTAGAAACTTGTTGTTTCTATATTCTTAGTAGAAACTTGTTGTTTCTGTAAATACAGTTGTATTATTTATTGAGCGTCACTGCTCATTGTAAATCAATTCAATTCATTCATTGATTATCAAGTGTACCATTTGCCTTGTGCTTGATTGCGTACACCCATTTGCAACCAATGGGTTTCTTCCCTAATGGAAGTAAACTGAGATTCCAAGTCTGATTTTTCATCAAACTCTCATGTTTGGGTGCCAAGGGCTTTTCCCATTCAGGTCTCCCCTGTGCTTCCTCAAACATCTGCAGCTCATAGATATCCTGAATATTGGCCCTAAGAGCAAAGTTGATTGTGTTTATTGTGTTGAAAGAAGTTGTCATTGATGTCAAAAGTTGTCCAAATGAAAGAGAAAGTTACATATTCAAACAGCATATTTCGAAATATTGTTTTTGGATTTTTGATGCCCCATTTGGATATCCTATCTTTGAATGCATTTTTACTCCATTTACCTAGCTCAAATGGAAGCGTAACATATATGGTTGGAAAGCTTATTATGAGACCTCTCCAATAGTATATGGCACTCCCTCTAACTCCTTACGATCGAGGAGATGTGATTTTTCAAATATTCATTATACATTCTGTTGGCTGCACAAAACCAGTCCAGGCAATGGACAAGTCAGCTCAGTCTAGACCCCAGATGCAGTATAAATAGGCAAGAGGAGCATTTTAAGTCATTCGCTCAAGTGAGTTTGGATCTGTTCAAACAAGCGAAGAAAAGGAGTTCTAAGGTTCATACCACATGAACTAAAACTAAGAGGAGCTGATTTTGAGAGATTTTCTGGGAAGTAATTTTCGCACATTTTTTTAAGGGTTTTTGGTTTTATTTGGAAGGGTTTTTGGGCTTATTTTGGAAGGATTTTTACTATACCTTTTGAAGGTTTTTGGCTCTGGTTAGAAGGCTAATTGCAGACCTGTTCCTGAGGATCGAATTATGTCCCCTTTGAATTCCAATGTAGAAGGCTGAATTTCAGGACCAAAGTTCTGGTACAAAGAAGGCCGAACCCAGGCTTGTTTTGAGGGTTAAATCCTCATGTGTTTGAAGGCAAGTTTGAGGTATATTTTGAAGATCTAACACTATCCTCCATTGAGGAGGCCGAAATAATGCCTGATTCTAGGGCTAAATCCTCATGTGTTTGAAGGCGAGTCTCAGGTATGTTTTGAAGATCTAACACTGTCCTCCATTGAGGAGGTCGAACTCTGTGGAGGAGGCAAAGTTCTAGAGGTCAATTTCTACTAACAAGGAGGACGAGTTCAAGGATCATTTGTTGAGGAAAGTGATGCGCTTAGAAAGTCAAGAGCCTGTGAAGGACAAAGGAGGAGCTGCCAGAAGGGCATAATTTCTTTGACTAATATTGACTCTTGTACAAGCTTTGGTGTTGATAAACCCAGGAGTTGGCTCTTCCTTTCAGTTGGTGTTAATAAACCAGGGATTTAATGCTTCCTTTCAGTTGGTGCTGATAAATTTGAATGTACTCTTTATATATATTAAGAAAAGAATTCTATGGTTTTCATGTAAAAAACTCTGTGTTTTGTATATTTATGTGTTTTTCTTTATACAAGTGGATGCATTTACAGGTTTTTGAAGTTAAAAACTGTTAATATTGATTCAAACCCCCACTTAGTATTGTTGAATATTCCAACAATTGGTATCAAAGCAGGTTTTGTTCGACACTTCATCCTCCGACATTGGGAAAAAAATTGTAAATATGTAAATAGAAAATCTAGAATAGGAAAAGACCATGGAATGTGAACCCCAAGGGTCACCATTCTAATTATATATAATACCACTTATCTTAATGGAAAGCATCAATTGGAGAGTTACCATCCTGGCAGGACATGGTATTAGGATTAAGAGTGCAGGTCCCAAATTTGGCATTCCACTTCCCTTTTAACTCCTTTATCATCTCTGTTTTGTCCTGGGAAATCAGCTAGAAGCTTGTTCTAACAATCGTCCCTTCACCTAATATTCACTGCCATCCTTCCTACAGTCTGCCAGTTGTTTTCCCTTGCCAGTCTGTCATACGCTTTGCTTGCAATAACGATTGTGACCTGGTATCAGTTACCTTGACCACAGTGGTACCATTCAGACATTACCTGTCATATGGTCCAATCCACTGACTGTTCGTAACAATATTTTACAGTGCTCGCACAATGGAATAATGCCTAGTATCTTGGTAACCGTGTTAGCAACCTCCTTCCCTCATTGAACATGTCGTTGCATGATAAAAGTTAGGGCATAAAACCCTATCCCTAATTTCCACGTGAGCTTGGGACGTTTTTTGGACAAACCCATCACTTAGTTCCAACTTAGAATCCAATACCACCAGGCAGCATTTGTTGCAAGCTTCCTCAGTACCTTCCCAACAGTGTGCGAGCCACTCGAATTGTGGCATAGTTTGTGTAATGCAACCACAAACTAAAATGATCCACTAGATCATGTTATCATTTCTTCTGGCTAAGGAAGGACCTGAAGTGTGTCAAGTTCACGAGTCCTCTGTGATCTGGAATTACGATTAAAAACAAATTCAAGGTTTGATACCTATTGGCAACCCCGCAACCCTGGTGGAAGAGCACAGAGAAATTATTGAGACAAACTTTAACCCTGGTGCGAGTGTGCTATAAAATAATTTGTGCAAGCATGCGCGCATGGCGATTCTCGTGGTATATATATATATGTTGTAATTCTCAGCATGTTGGTATAATCAATAGAATTGTTGAGTGAATGCTTGGTTGACCTAACGAACTATCATGTATGTCATACAGCACATTGGTTGAGATCACTAACAGTTGTTCTAGATCGAGAGCCAGGTGAAACAAGGTAAATAGGCGCTACACCCCGGCGATTCTGAAATTCAATGAGCATTGTTTGGAGATTAACTCGTTTAATTTTTAAATTCAACTCATTGTCATGGCATAATACTATAGATTGTAAAAAGAAAATTTGGGACAAAATTGTAGGATGGGCCTCTATTGTTTGTAAAGATATATGAGATTTTTTACATCAGAGATTATTGCTACAAACATTTTGATTACCCATGCCTCAGCGCAGGACTTATTAAAATACATTCCCCCGTCCCCATCATTAGAGTAGTTCTCAATGTCAAGGAGAACTACCATGAATGGTCCAAAAAAATCAGACACGCCCTTATTTTCGGTTATCTACGGAAAGGTGTCTGTGAAAGCGAAGATGATAATTTGCATGCCAAGTTCACATCAGATAAAGAGCTCACCATATGAGACAACAAGAACATAAAAGCTTATACCCCGATTGTTGCTTCTGTAAACGAAAGTCAGTCATCACAAAATTCCAAATACCAATGATTTTGATGCATTAAAGAAGTTGAAATATTTATATGACTAACACTCAGAGCTCGAGGTAGTCCAGTTGATGATCAAACTCTTCAACCTGGAGTTGAAGGATGATGATCCCCAAGCCCTAAACTCAGAAATTAGATCTATCATGCATGATGTAGAAGCCATTAGAATTCAAATGAACATTCCTCTCACAGCTTTCGTCAAGGCTCTCTATCCCACGTATTCTCACTATCTTGAATCTGTTGGAAATGTTGTCATTGATGGCAACGGAAATGACAAAGACAGCAGCAGAGGCAAAGGAGAAGACAGCAGCAGAGGCAAAGTAGAAGACAGAATGGTGTAGTGACATTTACAGGAGAATAGAGGGCTCTCAATTTGGAGCATGAGAAGAACTGAGTGAAAGTTTATTTATAGTGACAGGGCAGCAGAATGTACCGAGAATACAGAGACAGGGCAGCAGAATAGACAGAGAAAACAAAGACGCAGAGGGTGTGTATGTGTATCGTGACTCCAGTATAGATTTGAAAGAACTTCCAACAGAGAAGAGCTCACAGAGAAAGTTAGGGGAGTATTCAGGGCCACAGCACAAAGTTGAAAAGCTATTAACGCTCATCCTATGGCAACTTCCATATATAGACAGAGTGAGTTTTTGTAGAATCCAGATTCCAACCTTGAATGAGCATTGTTAATTCTGATAGAACTTTAGTTTTAACATGTGGAGGCGCCGAGAGCACGACGAAATGTTTATAATAAAACGTTGAAGGGTTAAGACGGAATCCTGAGGGTAAGAGGTGGAACCATGCATTGAGCAATAAAAACCTAATGCAGTCGGGTGTTAAACCTTATGGTAGTGTCGTATTAAAATAAGAATGAAACAAGGGTTTATATGTTAAGGCAAAGTTCATATATTAAAGTGCTGAAGAAATAAGAAATGAAACCTTGAACGGAGTGTGTGTATATATATATATATATATATATATATATATAAAACGAAGGCGCGAAGAATTTGAAGCGGAATCA
The DNA here is from genome assembly GCA_034641835.2 of Pinus albicaulis. Classification (NCBI taxonomy): domain Eukaryota; kingdom Viridiplantae; phylum Streptophyta; class Pinopsida; order Pinales; family Pinaceae; genus Pinus; species Pinus albicaulis. The sequence goes on from CM076571.1 coordinate 326,443,380, forward strand.
AGAACAGAACGGAACCTGGAGTAAACAGTAAGAATTGTTTTGGGAAAGAAAACCGGCAGTATCGCGCGGCGTTTAAAGTGGTAAGTGGATTTCACATTTCGAACGCGATCTATGTCTTTAATCGACACGTGTCCTAAGGTGGTTTTTCAAAACAACGTTTATCGCGCAATTTTAAAGTGTTAACGTTTGTACCAATAAAAAACGCGAAACTCGTTAAGGATCGTCGGATTGAGGTTGGAGGAGCGATAAGCTCGCGACCGTTGGATGCGAGGGGTAAGTTAACAAGTGGGACCAGTTCATTGCGTGAGTTAAAATGAATAACACCTGTGCATCTGATTTGTGCGACATTGTGCGATTGTCGTTGGATTGAAGGCCGATAGCGCGATGAATCCATAGCTGTTGGATGGCACGATGATTTATGATGGTGTGTTATAAGTACTGTGGGCCCGAACACTATAATATGTTGATATATATATATATATATATACAACGCCGAACCTTGTATAATGAACTATATGCGGGCGTATTATAAAATGTGAAAAAGGTAATCGGAATATATATATGTGTTGACATATATATATCATGGTTGGATATATAATATATCGGGCCTTTGTTTTTTAAAGAAAATAAAAGGATTATATAGGACCTTAATATATGAATTATATGGGTTGGCCAAGGTTTGTGTTCGGTATTTGTTGATGTCGGGGTTTGTAATGTTAATTGCCCATATGTATATTTATAAGAAGCAAAGTGCTTCTGGCCGTGCAAAAAAGATTAAGGCATGGATAATTATTTAAACGAAAGGTTGATGAATATGCCAGTAAACATGGGACCCTCTTTTATTGCTATCAAAGTTACGGAGGTCAAATTAAATGAATATGCAATTGGTTTCATTGTAACATTCGAATATTGATTCGAATAAGTATAGTATGGGTTGTTGTTTTATGAGCGATTATTTATAATACTCATTGGAGGTGGGCCCAACTATTTGATCCAAAAGGTTTTGGTCCGAAAGTTAAATGGATTTTGGGTTTAAACCAAGGCGATGAAGAATAATGAAGAGAACCAATTTATATATGGGGGCCCGAACAAATATTACACTGTTGTGGTTTGGATATGCGGTAAAATGTTGACATATATATGTGTGTGTGTGTGTGTGTGTTGGGCGGAGACTTATTGTTGGTTTAACATACGCCAGAACCATTACACAATAAGACTTTGATATGAGGAAAGTGGGCCCGAAAGGGTGTTTTCTATTGTTAAAAAGGTTTTTTTAATATAACGCTGAGAGTTGGTTGTGTTGTATTAAAAGACTGTTGTATATACAGCAGTTATACAACTACAATGTGCAGGGAAAATGCAAAAAACGAAAAAGACAGATATAGCGAAAAAAAGAGAGTGAGCAGAGTTGTTGAATGGGTTGATTTGAAATACATACTGTAATTGAATGAAAAAATGCACACCTAAACTTTGATCATATCATAAGTCTAAGCAAGAAAAATGCAATCAGAGATATGCCAGTCATAAAGAAGCCTTCAAATACCATATATAAATCCTGTCAACTAGGTAAGCAGACCCGCACATCCTTCAAAACCAAAGAGAAGCTATCTACAAGTAGACCTCTTCAACTTGTTCACATAGATCTGTGTGGACCATCAAGAACTAAAACACCAAGTGGAGAATCCTATTTCATGCTAATAATAGATGATTTTTCTAGAATGACATGGGTTGCATTTCTCAAATACAAGTCGGAAGCACTTGAAAAATTCAAGATATTCAAGGCATTGGCAGAAAATCAAACAGGATGCAAGCTAAAGTGCGTCAGATCAGATAGAGGAGGAGAATTCACAGACTATGATTTTGCAGACCTGTGCAATGAGCATGGGATAAAACAACAGTTCACTATTGCAGGTACACCTCAGCAAAATGGAGTGGCAGAGAGACAAAACAGGTCTATACAACAGATTGCTAGAGCCATGATGCAAGAAATAACATTCCTCAAACCTTTTGGGCAGAAGCAGTACACACAGTTGTGCATATTCTAAACAAAGCTCATTTAAGACCAAACAATGACAAGACTCCTTATGAACTATGGCATGGTAAACCAGCATCAATCAAGCACTTTAGAGTCTTTGGAAGTAAGTGTTTCATAAAAAATAATTATGAAAATCTGAGAAAGTTTGATGCAAGAGCAGATGAAGGAATATTTTTAGGATATGCATCCAAGAGTAAAGGTTACAGGTGCTACAACAAAATACTTCACAAAATTGTGGAAAGCATTGATGTAAGATTTGATGAAGAACTATCAGACAAGACAAGAAGTACAAATTGCAGCAATCCTCCAGAAGATCATGAAGAAGAGAATCAAGATGATGATGAAATAAGCAAGACAACAGAAGATACTGAACTGAGATCAAAAGGCCCCTCAAGATACACTCAAAAGAACCATCCAGAAGATCAAATCATTGGGGACAAGAGTGTAGGTGTACAGACAAGAAGACAGCTAACTGAACAGACAAAAGAGGTATATCTAGCTATGTTATCACAAATAGAGCCAAAGAAGTTTGAAGAAGCCAGCAAAGACAAATATTGGGTGAATGCTATGAATGAAGAATTGGACCAAATTGAAAAGAACAATACATGAGAATTAGTTCCAAGACCCAGTGAGAAAAATGTCATTGGCTCAAAATGGGTATTCAAGAAAAAGATGAATGAACAAGGACAGGTAATCAGAAATAAAGCCAGACTTGTATGCAAGGGATATTCACAGGTTGAAGGTCTTGATTATGATGAAACATTTGCCCCTGTAGCCATAATGGAAGCTATCAAAATGTTTTTGGCTTTTGCTTGCTACCATGACTTCAAGGTATATCAAATGTATGTGAAGTATGCCTTCCTGAATGGAGATTTAGAGGAAGAAGTCTACATGGAACAACCAGAAGGATTCTCCTTAACAGATAATGTAGACTATGTGTGCAGATTAAAGAAAGCATTATATGGGCTGAAACAAGCTCTTCGAGCATGGTATTCAAGGCTGGACAAATACTTGCAAAAACAAGGGTTCAAGAAAGGAGGAGTAGACAGCAATTTGTACATAAAAGCAAATGAAAATAAACTCTTAATTGTGGTAGTGTATGTAGATGATATCATGTTTGGAAGCAACAAAGATGAGTTAGAAAAAGGGTTTGCTGAAGAAATGAAATCAGAATTTGAGATGTCTATGATTGGAGAGCTCACCTTCTATTTAGGACTTCAAATTCAACAAAAGAACACAGGCACTTTCATCTCACAAGAAAAATACTTAAGAGAAATGCTGAAAAGGTTCAAAATGGAAGATTGCAAACCTGTGTCAACTCCCATGATTACTAGATGCAAACTTTGTGCAGATGATGGATCAACTGATGTAGATCAAAAACTTTACAGATCCATGGTTGGAAGTCTGTTATACCTAACAGCTTCTAGACCAAACATTGTGCTGGTTGTAGGACTTGTGGCAAGATATCAAGCAGCACCAAAACAAAATCACTTACTAGCAATTAAAAGAATATTCCGATATCTACAAGGAACTGCACATCATGGCATACGGTATCCAAAAGGCAAAAACTTCATTTTGATAGCATATATAGATGCAGATTGGGCCAGCTGTGTGGATGACAGGAAAAGCACAAGTGGAGGTGCATTCTATTTAGGAGAAAGTCTGGTGGCATGGCTAAGCAAGAAACAAACTTCTATCTCTCTATCTACAGCAGAAGCAGAATACATAGCAGCAGCAGCATGTTGCACACAAGTCATGTGGATGAAACAAACCCTCCAAGACATGAAGGTAAGCATTGATGAACCTATCTCTATCAAATGTGATAATATAAGTGCAATAAGTATATCAAAAAATCTTGTACTTCATTCAAAAACTAAATACATTCCAATCAAGTACCATTTTCTCAGAGAACAAGTAGCACAGAAGGTAGTGAAGTTGGAATATGTGCCAACAAAAGAACAAACAGCAGATATATTCACAAAACCTCTTGCTAGAGAACCATTCGAACATCTGAGAGATAAACTAGGGGTAGTGTCTGCAGATGCTACTCTCTGACATGAAGAGAAAGCATCATTTCAGGGGGAGAACAGAAAAGAAAACATCATTCCACGGGGAGACCAGTTAACAAGGAATGCCACAAAGAGCATGGAACAGGTCCTCAAGATCAACATATCAACCCTTTGCCATTGATGTCAAAAAGGAAGGAAAAGCAGAGTGTATTGCCATCAATGCCAAAGGGGGAGACTGTTGGAAATGTCGTCATTGATGGCAAAGGAAATGACAAAGACAGCAGCAGAGGCAAAGGAGAAGACAGAAAAAGGGGCCCAGGTTTTTGGTGAATGGTGTAGTGACATTTACAGGAGAATAGAGGGCTCTCAGTTTGGAGTATGAGAAGAACAGAGTGAGAGTTTATTTACAGTGACAGGGTAGCAGAATGTACTGGAGCATGAGAAGAACAGAGTGAGAGTTTATTTATAGTGACAGGGCAGCAAAATGTACCGAGAATACAGAGACAGGGCAGCAGAATAGACAGAGAATACAAAGACCCAGAGGGTGTGTATGTGTATCGTGACTCCAGTATAGATTTGAAAGAACTTCCAACAGAGAAGAGCTCACAGAGAAAGTTAGGGGAGTATTCAGGGCCACAGCACAAAGTTGAAAAGCTATTAACGCTCATCCTATGGCAACTTCCATATATAGACAGAGTGAGGTTTTGTAGAATCCAAATTCCAACCTTGAATGAGCATTGTCAATTCTGATAGAACTGTTGTTTTAACATGTGGAGGCGCCGAGAGCACAACGAAATGTTTATAATAAAACGTTGAAGGGTTAAGACGGAATCCTGAGGGTAAGAGGTGGAACCATGCGTTGAGCAGTAAAAACCTAATGCAGTCGGGTGTTAAACCTTATGGTAGTGCCGTATTAAAATAAGAATGAAACAAGGGTTTATATGTTAAGGCAGAGTTCATATATTAAAGTGCTGAAGAAATAAGAAATGAAACCTTGAACGGAGTATATATATATGTATAACGAAGGCGCGAAGAATTTGAAGCAGAACCAAGAACAGAACGAAACCTGGAGTAAACAGTAAGAGTTGTTCTGGGAAAGAAAATCGGCAGTATCGCGCGGCGTTTAAAGTGGTAAGTGGATTTCACATTTCGAACACGATCTATGTCTTTAATCGACACATGTCCTAAGGTGGTTTTTCAAAACAACATTTATCGCGCGATTTTAAAGTGTTAACGTTTGTCCCAATAAAAAATGCGAAACTCGTTAAGGATCGTCGGATTGAGGTTGGAGGAGCGATAAGCTCGCGACCGTTGGATGCGAGGGGTAAGTTAACAAGTGGGACCAGTTCATTGCGTGAGTTAAAATGAATAACACCTATGCATCTGATTTGCGCGACATTGCGCGATTGTCGTTGGATTGAAGGCTGGTAGCGCGATGAATCCACAGCCGTTGGATGGCACGATGATTTATGATGGTGTGTTATAAGTATTGTGGGCCCGAACGCTATAATATGTTGATATATATATATACAACGCCGAACCTTGTATAATGAACTGTATGCGGGCGTATTATAAAATGTGCAAAAGGTAATCGGAATATATATATGTGTTGACATATATATATATATATATATATATATATATCATGGTTGGATATATAATATATCGGGCCTTTGTTTTTTAAAGAAAATCAAAGGATTATATAGGACCTTAATATATGAATTATATGGGTTGGCCAAGGTCTGTGTTCGGTATTTGTTGATGTCGGGGTTTGTAATGTTAATTGCCCATATGTATATTTACAAGAAGCAAAGTGCCTTTGGCCGTGCAAAAAGGATTAAGGTGTGGATAATTATTTAAACAAAAGGTTGATGAATATGCCGGTAAACGTGGGACCCTCTTTTATTGCTATCAAAGTTACGGAGGTCAAATTAAATGAATATGCAATTGGTTTCATTGTAACATTCGAATATTGATTCGAATAAGTATAGTATGGGTTGTTGTTTTATGAGCGATTATCTATAATACTCATTGGAGGTGAGCCCGACTATTTGATCCAAAAGGTTTTGTTCCAGAAGTTAAATGGATTTTGGGTTTAAACCAAGGCGATGAAGAATAATGAAGAGAACCAATTTATATATGGGGGCCCGAACAAATATTACACTGTTGTGGTTCGGATATGCAATAAAATGTTGACATATATATATATGTGTGTGTGTGTGTGTGTGTGTGTGTGTTGGGCGGAGACTTATTGTTGGTTTAACATACGCCAGAACCATTACACAATAAGACTTTGATATGAGGAAAGTGGGCCCGAAAGGGTGTTTTCTATTGTTAAAAAGGTTTTTTTAATATAACGCTGAGAGTTGGTTGTGTTGTATTAAAACACTGTTGTATATACAGCAGTTATACAACTGCAATATGCAGGGAAAATGCAAAAAAACGAAAAAGACAGATATAGCGAAAAAAAGAGAGTGAGCAGAGTTGTTGAATGGGTTGATTTGAAATACATATTGTAATTGAATGAAAGGGTTTTTAATTGATTTTACATTGTTTGTGATGTAATTAGCAAGTCTCCGGAGAAAGACAAAATCCCACTGTAAAGTTGAAATGAATACATTTTTCTGTATAAGCTGGTAAAAGAAAAGAGAATGCAGAATTGAAGTAGAAGAAATAAATAAAACAGATATGAAGATTGGAGGACAGTAGTAAAAAGGTACAGAACAAAGCTGATATCCAAGGTAAATCAGCAAGTGTTTCTCTTATGAAAAAGTGAGGGAGTTGGAGCTTCCTTGCAAGTTGTAGCTTGCAGAATTGAGGTTGGAGCCTCCTGTAGGTTGATGCCTACAGATAATCAGTGGTGAAAGGGAGTTGGAGCTTGCCTTTGCATCACAACAATAATAAGATGTGGTTTTCTCCCTTTATCGATTTCCACTTATACTTGTTGTCTCTGTGTATGATGTTTATGTGTTGATATGGTTATTCAATCTGCTTAATATTTGCTGCTCTCATAATAAGTTTGTTGTTACATTATCTTAACACTTATGTTCATATATTAAGATTGTTCACATATAAAGTTGATCATGAAGTTAAATTGTAAATAAGTTTAATTGAAAGTTTAAAAAGTTCATGAATGTGTTAAACTGATTCACCCCCCCTCTCAGTTTAACTAAGGTTTCAACAAAATCCTTACAAGCTAGTGGCCAACTTGTGACACTCTTGTGGAGAAGTTTGCAAAAAGGGAGAAAGCTTTTGGGAATAGGAAGACAATTGCTCAATCTCTTGAAGAACTTGTGTGCCTTGCACAATGTTGGAATGTGCAACCAGATATGAAAGATAAGCGTGAATTGCATTTTCATTAAAGATGATGGAAATATAAATACATTGTACATGACCACTGGATTCATCTTCCAAGGTCTCTTGGACTCCCATGAATGTTGGATTTCTTACACGTCAACCCTAACAGATTAGTTGTCCAACATTCACCCCTTAATTTGAAGGGAAGGCGAGTATATGAGTTCAAGAAGAGAGTTGAAATACAAAACTGCAAAAATGCATGCCAATAGTTGGATGTGATCTTTGAAATCGTGGGTTTTAAGGAAGACCGCAAACTTTAAAGGTGGGAGAACTCGAGGTCTCAACCAGCGGTGGTTTAAGGCTAACCACCAACTCTGGAACACTTGATGGAGTTCCTGGAACAGTTCTGAATCTAGCTATAAGTTAAAGTCTTCTGCTAGTGGAAGTGCTCCTTAATGCTTTGAAAAGGTTATTTTTAACAAATACAATAAACCAAAAGAGGTGGGAGACCATTGAGGTCTCAACCAGTGGTGGTTTAAGGCTGACCACCAACTCTTGAATGCTTGATGCAATTCCTGGAACAATTTCGAATTTGGCTAGAAGTTGAAGTCTTTGTTTAGAAATCAATGCTAATAGGATTTAGGGTTTGATTCCTCTTTCTTCGTAATTACTTGTGAATTATGTTGTGTTCTTTTACTTCTTATTTAGTTTATCTTTCATCAAGCAATTCCCAAAATATATGTGTATGAAGATCACAAGAACAAGAGACACAAGATGTAGGCACACAGCTAGGGCAAAAACCCTATAAGGGTAAAACCCAGTCAAGAACTCTTCCTTCAGTAGATTCAAGTCAAGATGAGACAATTCCAGACTTCTAGACCTAGACAAAGACCTCCTCCAACCACCAAGTCAGCCCTCCCTCCTTGTAGATGTCCTTTTCTTAGCCTTCCAAGTGTCAACGCTTCAAGGTACAGCTTCAGATCAGAATTTTGGCCCCAGCAACATATTTTTGGCACCACAGCGTCAAAACTTCGACCCTGCAACGAAAACAAAATTTTGACCCCAGCTTTAGCCCAGTATCTTCGCACATGTGAGAGAAAGGTAACCCAAAAACTCGATTTTCTTCTTCCCAGATTCTCTCCTCCAGCAACTTCGCACTCTTTACCAGCTACTACTTCTTACAGATCGAACTTGTTGATGATGCTCTTCAAATGAAGACGAGTTGCTCAATATATAGGCTTCTTGTGAGATCGAATTGCCCTAATGGAGGCTGACTTGTTGAGGGCAAGTTAGACTTGGTGTGGAGGTGACAAATTACCTTTTTTACTCGAAAATAATTCTTTTTACATGATACAAAAGCCTAAGAAGGGCCTAATAATAATGACAATGACTCTAATGACTCAATACAAAACCTAGAAGTCCTCAATGGGGACTTTTACCTAGAAAACATTGACCCAAGCATGAAACCCATGCTTTAATAAGTCATTTTCTTTAATAATAAAATTTTATTTTGACAAGTACAATTATGAAGACTGAAGCTAGTTACATTCTTGAACACTTCCTCTTAACTAGGGAGGTATTCATAATTACATATATACACACGTACATGGAAGATTTCAAAATGATCTTGAACTACGAAGAGTTTTAGCATGCTTAGTGTTGCAGACTAGATTCCTGACCAGGGTAATCTATCTGGGTGGGACTAAGATGGACTAAAGCTCTCAGCCAATCTAGGTACCATCAGGATTACTAACTAACCATCAACCCAGGGGTCTAGGTGCATATCCAAGGTCGGAGCTCCAAGACCAAAGCCACACTCCCTCTTTGGGATGTAGAAATCAAACACACATAGGTCAGCCAAATGTCCTCCCAAGCATTTGCCATTAGATGATTCAACTCTCCCTACCAACTAAATCTGTAATATCAACCAACCCAAGCATGCTTATAAAATATCCAAACTTCTTATTCAGAAGAGACTTCGTTAGCATGTCATCTAACTGTTCATCTGTCGCAATATATTGTAGCTTTACGACCCCATCTTGTACCAAGCTCCTAATGTAGTGGTACTTGTTGTTGATATGCTTTGTCCTTGCATGTAATATGGGGTCTTTATACATCTTGATGTTGTTTTGATTATCACAATTTATTATGGTAGGATCCAGAGGCTTTCCAAACAAATCTAACAAAATTTTATTTAATCAAACAGCCTCCTTTCCTACTTCACATGCAGCAACATATTCTGCTTCATGACTACTTAACGCAACAGGATCTTGTTTTCTACTTATCCATGAAACCATTGAAGATCCCAAACTGAAACATCCACCTGCAGTACTTCTTCCATCAGTCTCACTAACACCCAATCAGAATCGATATAACATGTTAACTTGACTTCCTTTCCATCATATTTTAGGTCGTGATGTATAATGCCACATAGATATCTGAAATATGCTTGGCAGCTATCCCATGGTCATGACGAGGCTCCAACTGAAATTGACTCAGAACATTCACGGCAAAACATATATCAAGTCTTGTATTTACCAAGTACATCAGAGAACCCACCAACCTATGATAGCTAGTAGGATCGATGAGACTAGAGTCGGAGCTTCTCAATTTCCTGAGATTAGTGATCATGGTAGTAGTCATAGGTTTGGAATCCATCATAGCGAATCTCTGCAATATTTTGATTATGTATTTTCCTAGACCTAGATATATTTCTCCAGGTTCTTGCCAGACTTCCAAACCCAAGTAATAATGCATAAGTCCCACATCTTTCATTTCAAATTCGACTGCCAGCATCTTCTTACATTCTTCTATTTTGCGCTCCACACATGTAATAAACAAATCATCCACATATAGTATAATAATGATTGGTTCATTGTTCACCACCTTGATGTAGAGGTTTGAATCTGCAGAGCTTTTGACAAACCCAATTCTTAAGAGATATGCATCCATCCTTGCATACCATGCCCTAAGAGCTTGCTTCAAGCCATACAGGGCTTTCTTGAGTCTACAAACATGTGTGTCCTTGCTATATATTTCAAAGCCTTTTGATTTTTCAGTGTACACTTCTTCATCGATGGTTCCATTCAAAAATGTTGTTTTTACGTCCATTTGATGGATATTCCGTCCCATAGTAGCAGCTAGTGAAACTAAAGATCTTATAGTAGTATACCTGGCAATAGGAGCAAAGGCTTTTTCATAGTCTATGCCTTCCTTTTGTGAGAAACCCCTTGCAATGAATCTAGCTTTGTATTTGTCTATGCTTCCATCAATAGCATGTTTGATTTTGTAAATCCATTTTGAAGTGACAACCGATTTGTCACTTGGTTTAGGAACAATTTCCCAAACCCCATTCTTCATGACGGATTGATATTTTATTTGCATTGCTTTCTTCTATTCTTCTTGATGAGCAGCTTCTTCAAAACTAGTTGGTTCAACTTCTATTAATTTTGTCATATATGTTGCATATCCTGAATATCGTTTTGGTCTTTTGCTTTCTCTAAAAGTTCCTTTAGTAGCTCCATGTCCTTCACCACCTTCAAGAGTAGATTTTAACCAATTTGGCCTCTTCTTTGTTTCGAGTACAATCACAAGTTGAATAGGCTCAACTGGTCCTTCTTCTTCTTGGTTTGTAGTTGACTTATCATGATGCTCTTCTTCTTCAAATAGTGGTATATCTTCGTCATCGAAATCGATCGTATTATCCTTGTATCTTTTGTAGGGATGATTTTCATTGAATATAACATCTCTGCGTACTTCAATTTGTCTTCCTTCCTTGACGTAGATTCTATATGCCTTTGAAGAAAGACTGTAGCCAACGAATATCCCTTTAATGCTTGTAGAATCTAATTTCTTTCACTTGTCCTTTGGAACATGGATGTATGCGGGACACCCAAAGATTCGAAGATGGTCCACACATGGCTTCTTTCCTATGAATGCTTCTTCAAGTGCCATATTCTCAAGGATTCTATGATGACTTCTATTTTTTATATATATTGTTGTCATTGTTGCTTCTCCCAATAGAAACTTTGGTAGATCTTGATCAAAAATCATAGTTCGTATACATTCTTCAAGTGTTCTATTTTTCTTTTCTACAACTCCATTTTGCTCAGGATTGTAGGGAACAATGAGCTCCCTCTTAATATTTGTTTCTTTATAATATGCAATTATTTATTTTTAAGTGTATTCCCCACCATTGTCGGATTTCAAAGTCTTTATCTTCCTTTCGGTTAAGGTCCCCACTTCAGACCTAAACTCCTTGAACTTTTCAAATACTTCATCATTTGTCTTGAGAAGGTAGAGTCATGTCTTTCCAAAGTGATCATCAATGAAGGTCACATAATAAATATGGCCTCCAAGGGATTTGATAGACATAGGCCCATACACATCAAAATGAATAAGGTCTAATATTTCCTTAGACCTTGTATCACTACTTGTAAAAGGCTTCCTTGTATTCTTCCCCAAAGCACATCCCTTACATACTCCTTCACGATCTTCCTTGATGTTGGGGATGCCATTTACCATTTGATTAATGGGTGGGAATGATCTTGTAATGTATATGCCCATATCTTCTATGCCATAGATCGATAAGATTGATCTCCATGTGAACTAGGGATTGAGGAGATGGTGTTATGACTCTATATAACCTTCCTTCATGTACTCCAATGACTTTTTCCTTATCAATTCTTGAATCCTTTCCCCGCACCAGAACTTTACCATCTACAAAGGCAACTCTATCTCATTTATCTTCTAAACAAGAAATTGAAAGTGAATTCTTTTTCAAACCTGGAACATAGAGTATATTGTTGAGGTGTAGTTTTGCTCCATTATCGAACTTCAATAATGTAGATCTCAGGCCCTTGATTGCAAAATTGTTGGTGTCTACTTAGCTCCACTGCATGAGATGATGGTTCCTTCGATAGAGTATGAAGTTGTATACTTTCTCCTGTCATGTGTCTTGATGCTCCACTATCAATGATCCATGCATTGTCATCATCAAGAGTGCCTGTGAGTGCAGCCAAGAACCCTTCGCTTTTGACTTTCATAGATAGGTTGTAGATGATCCTTCCAATCCAACTTCCTGCAATTCTTATAATGTTGAATCCCATCTTCAAATAACTTGCCATAGAAGGAGCAACTTTTTCTTTTAAGCCAAAAAAGTGATCTCCAACCTTCTTTGACCTTATAGCTCTGAAACCATGTTGAGAAATCAATACTAGTAGGATTTAGGGTTTGATTCCTCTTTCTTGATAATTACTTGTGAATTATGTTGGATTCTTTTACTTCTTATTTCGTTTATCTTTCATCAAGCAATTACCAAAATATATGTGTATGAAGATCGCAAGAACAGGTGACACAAGATGTAGCCACACAGCCAAGGCAAAACCCCTATAAGGGGAAAACCCAATCAAGAACTCTTCCTTCAGTAGATTCAAATCAAGATGAGAAACTTCCAGACTTCTAGACCTAGACAAAGACCTCAAACCACCAAGTCAACCCTCCCTCCTTGTAGATGTCCTTTTTTCAGCCTTCCAAGTGTCAACACTTCAAGGTGCAACTTCAGATCAAAAATTCGGCCCCAGCAACAGGTTTTCGGCACCCTAGCTTAAAAAACAGAAACAAAATTTCAGCGCCAGCTTCAGCCCAGTATCTTCACACGTGTGAGAGAATGGTAGCCTAAAAACTCAATTTTCTTCTTCCTAACTTCTCTCCTTCTCCAGCAACTTCGCACTCTTTTCCAATTATTGCTTCTTAGAGATCAAACTTGTTGATGATGCTCCTCAAATGAAGTCGAGTTGCTCAATATATAGGCTTCTTGTGAGGTCGAATTGCCCTAATCTGGGCCAACTTGTTGAGGGCAAGGACGACTTGGTGTGGAGGTGACAAATTACCCTTTTGACTCAAAAATAATTCTTTTTACATGATACAAAAGCCCAAGAAGGGTCTAATAATAATGACAATGACTAATGACTCGAGACAAAATGTAGAAGTCCTCAATGGGGACTTTAACCTAGAAAACATTGACCCAAGCATCAAACCCATGCTTCAATAAGTCATTTTCTTTAATAATAAAATTGAATTTTGACAAGTACAATTATGAAGACCAAAGCTAGTTACATTCTTCAACAGTCTTCTGCTTGTGGAAGCTCTCCCTGTCAGTTTTTTATGGTTGGGTATTGTTGTGGCCTGTTTTAAATTTTTATATGTTGTGTTTATGGTAATATATCTTTTGAAAAATATAAAGAAAAAATACATATGTGCAAAATAAGATTTTTGAATAATGATGCACTAAAGGGTGTCGGAGTACTTTGTAGCAGACAAGTGGGACCTCTACCAATACGGAGGGGAGTGACAAGTATGGAAAAGGGATAGATGGAACGCACTATCTCAATCATGGATTCCCAAGTAGTGCCCCTTCCTAAAGTGATAAGCCATTAGAGGTAGTCTTGTTGGGCTAGGATAGAAAATTAACCCCCCATTTAAGGTGAGGCAACAAAACTACGACCCTTCTTTCTTCCCAAGTCACCCCACAATCCATGCCAAATGCCCAAAATACAAACAAGCATACGCCCCTAAATGCAAAATGAATAAAGTGTCTTTTGACCAGAAGGCCACCTTCCAACATGTGATCCTGACAAATGGGTGAAGGGACATATGATTAATGTAGGTGGCGGAGATATAAATGGCACATCACATCAGCTATCAAGGACCATTGGTTATCGGCTAGAAGAGATTAACAAGAGAAAAGTTTCTCCTAGGGTTACCCACTTTTATTTTATTGTTTGAGGGGCTTGTGGGGCTAAAATAAGCCTTAGTAGGACACATATAAATCAGAGATCATGTCATTGTGATCTCTCATCATCACACATTGGAATTTTAGCCTCCTTAAAGGAACCCGCACTTGCTTTCTTGTGGATGTTTGGAGATATTTGGTTGCATTTTGATGTTTGGAGTTGATTTTGGATATTCTTTGGAGCTATTCTTTGGTCTAATGGATGGAAAGCTTGCACGTTATCATGTAAGTGTTCTTAATTGTTGAAATATTTCTTGAATGTCTAATGTATGGAATTATTGAATCTAGTTTATGCTAATGGAATTATTGAAAATCCGTAAAGAGCAAGGGCTTTTGTCTCACTGGAGTCCGGTGAAAAAATTTCAAGCATTCCAACTGCAACAGTGTTTAAATTGTTTTTTCATGGTGGAAATGGATTCAGCGCCATCAAAAACCCTTGAGGCACCCAAAATCGTGAAGCTTGACAGCTGTAACCCAGATTTTCAAAATTGTATGCCAAATTTTCTCAAAATTATGCCGGAATTTCTATTATTTTCTGGACAAAATTGTGGCCTGTTTAGACTATGCATGTTTTTTTTATAAACTTTGGGCAAACAAATTGGGTTGACCTAGTAAATTCTCACTGTTGCACTCCAATTGATTCAATGCATGAGATATTAATATATCTGATAATGACATGAAAGGACACATAGATCATTTATATGAGTGCATGCAATGAGAAAACGTTATACCTAAAGGCTAATATAAATAAGTCAATAATCAAGTACGGCAATCCAACATATTGAAAATTATATATTGTCTAAAACTATTTGCATGTTAATCTTAGTCAACAGTGACTGCAGAAGCAACCCCTCCTTTTGAACTAAATCCAGAGGAAATAATGATAAAGAATGCAAATCCTTCTTCCAGAGCTTGACCAAAAATAGGACAGAGCATAGGCACTCTCCCCAAACACAAGCAAGTGCCCTTTAGTCTCATTGACTGATAAGCAAGGGGAAGCACAAATGTTCATTAACAAGACTGCAAGATTTGTTTTTAAGAGACGGTGATTTTCTCTTTGTAGATAATCAATGAGAATTATTCCATGTTATTGCTATCACTACATCGATAATGGAAATAGCAGTTTATTAGCATACCTTTTAAACCACTCTGACCATGTTTAGGCAGCCCATGTACTTGCAGCCGTGTCTTGATAACATCAAGTGGGCATACAAATGTGGCAGCAATAGCTCCTGCACATCAATAATTTAATCACTATTATTGGTCCAGAGGGGAATAACAATAAGAAACCTAAATTTGTAAACAAAGGACACAGATGAATCAGAGTCAACATAATCACTTCCAACAAAAAAATGAGAGAACAGATGTTTACAATGAAATGCAAGAAGGATAGCACGGAGATTAGGAACAAAAATCTGATTGAAGAATCAGAGTCAACAGAACCACATCCAACAAAAATAAAAGAGAGAGAATAAATGTGTATTATGAAATGCAAGTTTGTAAATTCAAAACACGGAAGAATCAGATTCAACAGAAACATATCCAACAAAAAAACTGAGTGAATAGGTATTTATAATGAAATACAAAAACGGATACTGTAGAGGCTAGGAACAAAAATCTGATAGTTCATACTAAAAGAATTTTAGAGATGATCACGTGCATACTGAAATCAGGACACGAGATCGAAAACAAAAATTCGGTCGGCCATGAGACATTCATAGTTTCATTTCAACAATACTTCCCGAAATAATCATAAAGAAAGCTCAAATATCTAGCTCATAAAGACAATTTAAACAACGAGAAGAGGAATGAAATACCCCAAACATCAAAAACAACAGGGCTTCAGCAGAATAAACATAATTTAGTGAAGATTTATGTGCTAGATTCGAATAGCCAAAATTTCAGTCATATCTGTGCTAGGTAAAGACAGAAGAATCTGACTCGGCGGCAGCTCGACAATCCCAAAGTGAAGAGTCAACTCAGCTACAACTAGGGTTATTAAACAATCAGGAAAGATAGACTTGGCAAATTTTGGCAAAACGCAGTAAATTTACTGACCAAAACCGCCAAGTCTGACTGATTTTATTAATTTTAACCATGAGTTTTGACTCGGCTCGGGTAGCAGAGTCATCTTGGGTGTACTGGCATTGTTATATAGAGAGTCCTGTTTCTGTGTTAGAGAACGATATCTGATTTCCATTAGGGAAAGCTATATGCTGCCCCAATTGTGTATTAATGTTCTGTAAGATTAAATGAAAACTAACAGATTTATCAATTTATTTAACCAACCAAAAAAATAGTTTCTGCACAATTGACCATAACAATTATTCAAGTGCATGAATTGAGGGGTGGATCACATAAAGAACGAAAGCTCAAAATTTAAATCATTGAAGATTTTACAAAAGACCCAAAATTCAATACTCCATAACAATTAACAATTTTCTTCTAAAACCCCAATATAAAATACTCCCACTTTAAACAGGCCCTGATAATTTAGCGGACAAAATATAATTTACATAAATATATCTGTAGGAAGAACAATTAAGGATGAAGAATATGATATTAGATCGACTGACCTGCTCCAGCTCCAGCAGCACCAGTGAAGAAAATCTCCCTGGCATGACGGACTTCGGATTCTCCTCCGGTCATTTTGAAACGTCGGAGAATCTAATGAAATTTGGAAAAAACACAAAAGATATTTGTGTGAATAGATTTGGGTAAAGAAAAGGGCCTCTCTCGAAGGGGGCGTTTCACCGATCCAGAGTCGCATGGCCAACGCAGAGCGCTTGGGTACTCAGTCAGACTCCACACATAGAACAGAAAGTTGAGGGAGAAACGGACAAGTGTGTCTCAAAATAAGGTCATGTGATCAACCGCCCAATTGCCATCTGGGTATCCGGCATACAGGCCCAAATAGCCGGATCCCGTCACGGCAAAAACAGAGAGAGTGATAGAAATGAATCCTCCGCTTTCCTTCACTGGCTCTGCTTCTCTTGAATATTGAAGATTCTAAAAGGGCCCGAACAGCGATAGCTTCTGTCAATAAACAGACGAGACGGCGTGCTGTCCGAACAGCTGACTAGGTTTACCAGAATCTAAATATGATCTCCCAGTGGCAATGAAATTCGATATTATGCCGAAGAGGACCTGATAAAATAATAGAGAAAGACGCTAACCTATTTCAGATTTTTATGTCTTCATAATAAAACCCCCATTTTGTGGGCCAGAGATTCGAAATCGGGACGTGTCTTTCCAAGTGAATCGGACAATGAAAGTGAGGCGCGTTCGTAGTCAACCCCGGGCCAATTTTGGAAAATTCTGATACCACAGCCCACCCATATTGGGAGTATAAAGATGTTTACCAAACAAATAGAAAGACAATCATGTTTGGTTTTTGGTTAAATATTTTTGCGCAGTAGGTTTAAAATCCATGTCGCAATTTTATGATGTTGGTGAAAATTTCACTTGTAATTTGATTTGATTGTTTTGTGTGAACGACATGTCATATGGATTCTGCAAAATGTAATGGCCGTACAACATACATTATTTCTGACTCCTTATCATCATAGGGATGGTTGTTTTTTCTTGTGTGTTTTTTTAATATCAATTTTACGTTTATTTACATGGTTGATTTTGTTAAATTTTTCACTTAAAATACAATTTTAAAAAAATTATTGGGCTTGGTATCTATAAATAATTTGGTTTTAAGTGACTGGAAATTCCTTCATGTTTTAAGTGTGTTTGAATATTTTTCCAACGTTCGAAAAAAAAGTCCTGCCTTTATTTTTTATTTTGGAGTTTATTCAGATAAAATTTTCTTTATTTTCTTTAATATCAGGGTGTTGTGTGAGTTGTAACCTTTTTTCTATTTTCTATTTGAAAGGGTTTATGTGATTCCTAAGTTTTTGGATTTTATTATTTTTATTTTTATAATATGGTTTGTATTTCTCAAAATATCTACCATTTATTATGAAATATTTAAATATTGAATTAAAAAATAAATAAATAGTTTATCCAATATTTAAATTTTAAATTATTTAAAGTAGCTTTATTTAAATATTGAATTAAAAAAAAAAAAAAAAAAAAAATTGTTTATCCAATATTTAAATTTTTAATTATTTAAAGTAGCTTTATTTAAATATTGAATTAAAAAATAAATAAATAGTTTATCCAATATTTAAATTTTTAATTATTTAAAGTAGCTTTTTTAATATTAGGAAAAAATATATATATGTTTTTTAATTTTTCTCAAAAAAATATTTTTTAGACTAATTTTTAGAGGTATATATTTTAAGTAATTATATCATGTCTGTGTAACTCTTTGTCTTTGTCTTCCATTGGGAAACCAAACCAAACATATGAGAGTATTGAGTTTAAAATAACATAACTAAACTAAAAATTATATAATGTGAATTGAGAGTTTGTTGTGAATTTGTTGCCTCATATTTGGGGAAACCAGCAGCAAAATTCAAAAAGAGCATCATTGGAATTCTGAATGTCTGAGAGAACATGCTCGATAAAATGAAAATAAAACACTGAGATGGGGTGTAGATGCCCCCAAGAAACCAACATAGAAATCATAAATTAAAAAGTGTGATTGATAGGAAAATTGAACTTCGTGAGGACAAGGAAGTTTTCAGATTTATGGGTTGTTCCTTGACCTTGCATGGCCAAGGAATTAGAGAGTTGCGAGGTGACCTTGTCTCCATCTTAGCTACCAACATGAGTCTCTTAAGCTCATACAATATATGTATGAGATTCACTTGAGTCTACCTTCTATCAACCATGACCTTTTCTAACAATAGCTTGTCATGCCAATCTAGGTCTATTGTAGGGAGGTAGTCATTTTGCCTTCCACGTGAGTTCCATGTGTCAAGTACCCAAGGAGTGATGCATGTCATCACATCAAATTCCAAAACCTCCTAGCTTTCCTAACGAATTCCCTCCTCCACCAACCAAAATTCATCCTCAATGTCAAGAGGTGTGTTGCTCTTGAAAATTGTGTGCCAAAGTCTCTACCTGAAATTGTGCCCTGGATCCACCCATCGTTCCTTGTCCCCCTCTACCTCTACAGCAACGTGCACGTTGTCATGTCATTATAGCAAGAGGTCATAAGATGCATTTGAGACCTATCTTAAATGGGGATGGCAGTTGCAAGAGTCGTTTGTGGAAGAAAGCAAACGGTGAATCATGCCAGGAAGGTTGAACATCTCAAGAATTCTAAACAAGTCCTTTCCCTTTGAAAAAATGCACCAAAGACAAAGGGAAATCCAGAGGGAGCGAAAAGGACCCCCACATCTGAGTCATTATGTTGTGTTCAAAGGTCATCACCAACAAAGGAAGCAGCATGAGAAGACGACCGAGGAGCAGGAGTAGAGTAACTAGTTGCCAAAGAGGGTGAACATTGTAAAGGCTTCAACCCATGTAACCAAGCCTACCACAATGACATGCCCGAGAGCCTCTGCTACCCTCCTTGAGAGGCAAGGCCTCATTAACTCTCCTTGGCATTGTCGCATGCAAGAGGTGGGGTGGTGGAGAGCCCTGTCTTATTAGTCCCTACCCCCATCAAGGTTACATTTACACCCCCATTGGGGCAATTTTTCTCAAATATTGGGTGCAAACACCACTTCCACTTTTTGTGATAGAACTATCATGTTATAGAAGTTACGTGAATTATGAGTGTGAATTAAAATTAGCAAAGAGATCAAACGCATATGTAATAACTATTCAAATTTTAGTAAACTAGATGTTATGTCTTAAATCTTTTATAAAAATATCTATACTTTCGAGAAGGAAACAAAAAAAATCCTTTTTGAAAAAAAATCAAGAAAATACATTATATTATCAATACATTAATGACCCAAATTTAAATTTTAACAAGGATTAAACTAGTTGGTAGACTTTAACAAATAACAAATGAGGTTCGAAACGTCGATATAACAAATAACCTTATGCGATGGATCCGGAAGACACGCTAAAACAAATTATTAATGGCAAAAGTCTGAAATTTGAAAAATTCATATGATGATGATTAATGCCCACTGAGACCAATATGGTCTAACATACCTTATAAAAGTAAGAAATTATTTGAGATTCTTTAATTATTTATTTCTATGATTGAAAAGAAGGGAGAGAAGTGATCATAGAACACCATATTTTTTATGACTTAACAAGTCAAGAAAGTTGGTAGTGTGGCGAAGATTTTGAAAATTAGAATGGATGTGAGTAAGAGATAGGCAATCCAAATGAAAATGATTTTCATCTTCAACCCTATTAGTATTGCAAAGATGACAAGATCTTTCGTCGCAAGATGTTTTGGGAATCAACCAACGCTTGGTTTCACTTTGAAGCTCGTGAGAATTAGTTCTTATCTTGGTAATGTCCATTTTCTTCTTAGAACTGGTCAAGGTAGAAAGTTAATTCTAGTTATCAATATTAGGGTTGATCACCTCCTTATAATACCTTAGCTTCATTTTTCTTTCTAATTCTTTATCATCCCACAACTTATCCTTAAATTTGAAAGTAATAATATTTTTAATATTATCCCTATTATTCAAGATGATCTCCTCCTTTACCCCCCAATGGTCTAGCCAAGCCTAGGCATCCTTATGATAGCATCGCTCAAGTCAGAGGTGGGGCTTTTGGCTAGAGTTAGAAGCAATTTTGGGGAAGCTCTTCGCTTCCATTTTGTATAGCTTCATCTTATACCTAATCATAGCCATGCTTTCAATGGGGGAAAGGCTAGCTTTAATCAAGAGGATAGGGCAAGGAGTATTTCCTTTGACCTTGAGGTTGTAGCTTATAAATTTCTTTTGGTTTAGCTTTGTCTTCCTCCATGTTCCTCTAGATATAATGCAACCCCAAACCTCGTATACATATAAAATAATAGGGGTGACGAGAGTCCCAAAGAGGAATTTTTTTTACTCCAAACCCAAAGATCTGTCGACTTACAATTGTTTTCAAGCCCATAATAATCTTTCCAACCTCCAATTATCCTTTTTTCGATGCTATAATTATATACAATTTGATGGTGAATGTCAATAGCTAGATATTTGTATGAAGAAACTTTCTCCTAGTAGTTATTATCATAGTTGATCTTTTTTCATTATCATGACTTTAGTCTTCTCAATATTAACAGTCATACCCATCTGTTGGGTGAAACTATTGTCGTTTTAATTCCGTTGTAGTACTTGCCCAACCATTTAATTTGTCAATCCGAGGTTCGTAGGCTTACGAAGCACATGCACTATATATGCAGGACCGAAGTGGAACTAATCTAATCGAAATTGCTGAAATCAAATTAATCTATGAAAGCAGGAAATTGCATAAAGGAAAAGCAATACAACATGTGAAGAGCTGAATGACAAACAACATATGTGAGCTCACAACAATAACGCCATTTCAAATTACATCACAAGAATAAAATGACAAATCATGAAAGCATACAATAAAAGAATATGAATCACAGTTAAGAATCCCCTTCTCCTAATTACAAAACTATCTCTTAAAGCTAATCTAATGAACTTCTGAACTTATGAACTCCTGAGCTAATCAAAATGAAGAGAGAGCACTCTCTTATATACATGAAGAAGCTAACCATATCATTCAACCACTCTCAACTACTTTCCCATTATTACAAGACATGATCCCTTTGAATCCTCCACACATCTCTCACATATCTTGAATAAGACATGCCAACCAAATCCTCCATGATCTTCTCCTTAGGAATAGGCTTGAATAATTATCTCCTTAATATGGTGGAGGAGATATTCCAAAAGTTTAGAATTAATCCTTCACATTTCTCCTACACATTACAAAGCTCACACATTCTTGAGATATATATTAAAACATGTATATTTTCTAATATTAAATCATAAATTCACTTATAATACAAAAATGAATAAAGTGGAAAATAAGAAGGTGAAACCCAAATGTATTTATGGAAATGATATAATGGGATGATGAGATGTAAGGAATAGTGAAGGGAAAGGTGGATGAAATACGACATTTCTGAAGCTCAACACCATCTTGGAGCAGTAATCTTGGAGGATTCTAAGTTGCTTGTCAATTTCATCATGGCTCCTTGATAGAAGAACAATATCATTAACATAAAGGAGAAGAATAATGATCATACTAGTGAGCCTTGGGCCATCACAACCTACAACTTTGAAACACTCTTCTAGCTTACCAATGTAAATGCCCAAAAATGTAGGGAATAGGGGACACCTTTGCTTAAATATAATATTGCATTTAATTTCTTTTGACCAACCCTTGGTGGTTTTAAGCTTGGCAATAACATTCCTGTATAGCCTAGTCGTAACAACCCTTAACTCGAGAGGAACCATTATCTCTTCTAGTCTCTTACATGGCTTATCGCGAGGAACTGTGTTGAAAGCTTTTCTAAAGTCAACAAAACAACATAAGAGATATTTTTTAATCACATAAGTCTTACATATCATTTTGTTAATAAAATATCAACACCAAGTCAACAAAAAGATGAAAGTGCTAAGAGAAAAACAATGTGATTATTTCAACAATAACCAATTTATTTATTATGATTTTGTTTAAAGTTATAAAGCCTTAAAATTATATTTGTATGGATTGTTGTTGAGCTACCGTCATTGAATTCTATTTAAAATATTGACTAGCTAGTAATGAAAATAACTAGTTGAAATATGTATTTAAAAAAAATAAATGCTAGTTATAATAGGAAACAAAAATAAATTGGGACATGAGTATGCCCTAAAATTGCTTATGCTTGGCTAAGAGCTCGTTTTCCTTACACAAAAGAAACAAGTTAAAGACCAAAAACACAAATGCATATGGCAAGAGCGAAAGCCTACCCATTTATGAACAACCAACAGGTAATTCCAGGTGGTGTGGTTTTCCTTGAATAACAATGATGAGTCAGCATGCATACACTGATATCAATGGGTGATGGTTGTCCCCACTGTTGGTTTGAAAACTAAGTTATGATAGGTTTTCCCACTATGTAAAAAAATAAAAAAATAAAAAAATTATATATATATATATATATATATATATATATATATATATAATACTAATAATAGTATCCTTATTATGCTTTTTGGGTTTATTGTTGATATTACAACCAATTATGAAGAAAATATTTAATTATTTCTCTCTCTTAATCATAAATATAATTCACATTGGTAAACGGCCAGCACCCTTACATACACAAATTGATCTTCATCTTCTAAGTTCCAAAACTGATCAAAATGGATTATATTGCTACCTTGCATATGCCCAACTATACTTCTAACAAGATTTATCTTATATAGCCTCCAAAATATGTCATTATATGGAATTGTTTCACATAACATTTATCAAAAAAAAAAGATAACTACATTCCTAGAGGGCCAATGCCTGCCATCGCATTCTCATTTTCCTCCACTAACTGCAGTGGAATATTTAAGTTTACCAGCTCCTTAGGCTCGCCTGGAAGTTCTGCTTCAGAAGAAAAAGGGTTATGGAGACCAAAGAATTCTTAAAGAACTCCTAAAATTGTTGCTTCAACCATCACCTAAATTCATTCACGCTGAGATTGTCGACCTTGGTGGCCAAATTGACCACTATCAACTAGAGTCAATCCACATCCTCCCTTAAGGCTTCCACCTCTCACATTACCAGTGAAAAATGTGATCTCACTTCCTCCACTAGTTGTGCCTCGACGTTATCTAGTTTGGGCAACCTATCCTCTAACGACAATGTTTCTTAGTCTATCCCTAAGCTTTCACCACCTGCATCAACTAGGGTGGCCATTCTAAACAAAAAATGACATGTCACTAAAATTCAATGCAATTTAATCCTTATCTCTTGCCAGTTATAGCCAAACATGTTTCTAATTTCGTTCTCAACTATCATTTCCTTACATTGAATGCCCCTCATGCACATTCTCCTAATGATTTTACCTATGTCATGTCACCTTTCCTTAATCCAACGTTCGAACCTACCACACTTACTCCACTAGCAGGGGAATGAAGAGCTAGCCTGTGGAATGTTATATCCCTGGCACATTCACGTGAGGGATGACAGAAGATGTCCTTGATAATGACGAAATATTTCGTCATTTACCACCTAGAGGGGCAGTCCATTTATGTTTCCATTACCAAGAGTCGTTGCTTCATACCCATCACTATTGTCATTGCTATATTATTCATTAGTGCCAAGACAGGCCTCAGGTCCCGTTCATTCCATCTTATCATGCAAATTAAAATATTATGTGCCTTTGATTTAATATAACCATTGATCATTGTGGAAAATAATGAAATGTTGGGTCTCCTCGATCCAAGAGTAATACACCTTGTTCAAGGCACGCCCCTTTATTAGCTTGCTTGTCAACAATTTTGTTGTTCTCTCTTCTGATATGGAAGAAGGCAATGGACTCGAATTTTTGAATTTGTTTCATGATCTATGTGTCCAAGGGAAGCAAATATTATTCTTTGGCTTTGTGGAATTTTTGAATGATTAACATCGAATTGCCTATAACAGTTAGATGTCGAATACCTTTAGTGATGGCTAACTTCAGGCCTTCCTATAGAGCTAAAGCTTATGCATGGTTATTGGAAGAGATCCCCAATCCCCATGCATATTTTATCTCTATTTTTTCGTCGTGGCAGTAAATTGCCCCTCCCGCTCCTCCCTCCCCTTAAATAAAATTCAATTTTAA
This sequence comes from Pinus albicaulis, assembly GCA_034641835.2. Taxonomy (NCBI): domain Eukaryota; kingdom Viridiplantae; phylum Streptophyta; class Pinopsida; order Pinales; family Pinaceae; genus Pinus; species Pinus albicaulis. The sequence goes on from CM076571.1 coordinate 326,468,204, forward strand.
ATATGAGGAAGATGTATATTTCTTATACATTTTTAAAATATTTCAATATAAAATCAAAATAAACTTTTTGAATATCCATGTTAATGAATATGTTTCAATATCAAATTCATATATATATAATTCAATATCTATATTGTTTAATTATCATATATTATATTAAATTATTATATATATTAATATTTAATATTAATTTCAAACCTTAATTATTAAATTCTACATTTAAGTTTAAACATAGTCCATATAGGTTATGCACATATTTTATATGGTGGGCAATTTAATATATTATGTATAGTGAAATTTTGTAATGTTTGCAAAGTCCAACATTTATTAACATATACGTTGAGCACATAATATTTAACACATCATATTCGGTGGAGCATGTATTTTAAAACAATGGAGTTGTAATATTATATGTCAAAGTCTGTAATAATATTATATAATAATAATAATATAATAATATTATTATTATTATTATTATATTATTATTATATAATATTATTATATTATAATATAATAATATAATATAATATATTATATTATATTATATTATATTGAAATATTATGATAAATATTATTAATTCAATATCTATTCTAGTAATATAATATAATATTACTATATTGCTTTAATGGAATTGTAATAATATTATATTATAATATAATATTATTATATTATATTATATTATAATATATTATATTACTATGATAGATATTAGTAATTCAATATCTATCATAGTAATATATTTCAAGATTCCTCGATGGGGTAAGAGAGGAGGAAATGGGTGGCTTCCGCAATCATGCATCGTCATTAGCACCACCATGCTCCAATGCACAAAACCTAAAACCTATCAATTCTTTTTATTGATATGGTTTATGGCAATGCTCACAAATTGTTTTTTTTTTTTTTTTTTTTTTTTTTTTTTTTTTTTTTTTTTTTTTTTTGTGAATTTGGTGGGACCTTGCCATTTCTATTTATATTTAAAGACAGGTTACAAAAAATATAAAGTCATTCTTTGGCCTCAACCTGCCCGAGGGAAACCAGGTTTGTTGGCCATCTAAAAACATGATTTGCATCCCAATACTGAAATTGTCTCTTACGTCTATAATTTTCTTGCACTACCTGTTTCACTACTTTAATATGTACAAACATAACAGTCTTTAAAAGTTCAAAACTAACAAAAAAACCATCAAATCTAACAAGACAATCTTCTAACCCTCAGATGAGGAGACTGGGGCAGGGTCTTTGACATTAGACCCTGGCATTTCTGCTTGATTGAGTTGCTGAAGAATCTTCTGGAGGATTTTCTCCATGCGCCCCACTTTGTCATCTAGTCTGCTAACTCTATCTGCAGTCTGGTATTGTGTGATCTTTATATGCTGCTGGTTGTCCTGAATCTCCAAGAGTTGAGCCTGGGTACGAAGGTCTGGCTGCATTGCTTCAGTCTTTGCTTGAACTGGATGATTACTCTGTATTGCTTTTGCTATCAAACATTTTACAATCCAATAAGTATGGACTGTCTGATTAAACAATGTAAGCCTGCCTCGTGTATGACCTGGATCAGTAATGAAATCGAGGATCTCTGCCTCTGTCTCATTATCTTCTGGTTCCTGCTGAATTTCTTTTTCCCATCCACGAATATCATTTCTAACTACAGAGGGATTGCCAATGATATAATTGACTGCCAGCGTTTCCAGATGTTCCAAATACGTTTTACGACCCCTTTTCTTAGGAGCTGGTTCAGATTGAGCAGGCTGCTTTCCTTTGTCAGTGACTGCCCTGTTATGTCGCTTCCCCATTGTTGGGTGGGGTTTTTGAACAAACACTGGCATACAGAAGTGAACAGAGTAAGAAAGAGTATTAAAACAAAGCATGCACCTTACGGTGCCCTTGAGAATATGATTGTCTGATCTGCGTAAACGCCTCTTTCTCTTATCATTATTATACCACTGAAACAGGAGTTGAGGTCGAGATTCGGCCAGCTTTTTATTCTTACGCTTTCTGTGATAACTGGGAGAGTTACTATCGCGGAATTTGGTTTGGCTCTGCACATTTACCAGAGGATAAAACAAGTTTTGGCTGCCCGACACATTAGACAAGCGCAAGCACTGCTCAGGAAGACTACCTACTGACCATAACCTCCCTATCTTCCCCTTCGTATTATAAACATTAACACCCTTGCAATTTGGATTTGCTAAGCCCAAACAAAGAAATAACATTGCATGACAGGGTTTCCCTACAGGTAACACAAATTGTTGTTATGATAGATTTATAGACTTTCTTGTAGAATTTTTGATGTTGTATATGTTTCCATTTTGAACTTGTTACTCTGTAGATAGGTGGACAAAATTATCTGGTTTCTCACAGGGAGGCCAGCTATAGCAAAGATGCATAGCATTAAATGAAAGACTAATGTAAATTTTTTGAATTGGTTAATAGATGGACCCACCCAACTTACAAAATAAAATAAAATATTTCAACATGTAGGTTAAATAAAGTATATGTATATTTAAAAAACATATTAATAACAAAAGAACCTTTTAATGTGGATAATGTAATTCATAAATAAAATATTTTAATAGTTATATTAATCAAAGTATTTCAATATGAATCATGTATATACTATATATGGTTAAAAAAAGGCATCCGTGTATAATATAAAACAATTGAAAACAATAATTTTTTATGGTTAAAATATTTCAATTGGTCTCAACAAGATAAAATAATGAAAATTTATCATTATAATAAAAAGTTAAGAATCTTTAAAGAACAAATTTAATAATAATTTTAAAAACAAAAAACAAAACAACCTTTAAAAAAATATTAAAAGTAAAGAATTTTATATTTAAATTTCTAAGATTTTTTTATTAAGATTTTCAAGTAAATATTGTGGTGAAAAATTACAAAATGTGAGAGTTTATAATTTTCTAATTGAATTTTACTTAATTTTCAACTAGTGATTTATGAGAAAAATTGTGTAATTTTAAAATATTTTTATGTAAATTGATAATCTTAAATTTTCTATCTGAATTAAAAATGGATTCAACACATTAAATGCTACACTCTAAAACATTTTTGTTGAGATTGTGATTTTTAATTGTGTAAAATGTGGCTTTGAATGCATAAATGGATTCAGTGCCCTAAAAAGCCTTGAGACACTCTAATTATGCAAATTACACAATTTAAACTTACGATTCCAACAAATCTTACATGACTTGAGAAAAAAACTTGTCTGGAAAATATACCTATAAAAAGACCAAAATGTTAAAGAATTTCACTCTCAATTCAAATAACAAACATAATGATATATCACATCCTTATAAAATAATTACAATTTTCAATAATAATAATAATAATTATTTAATTTTAGAGATGTGTGTGTGTGTGTGTGTGTGTGTTTTTAATTAAGTTTTGTATTGCCTTAGAATGTCAACATACATCATCAAAAGATCATAGTTCATACAATGTTCAATCTCAATCTACCTCGAGGGAAACTAGATCTATTGATCATCAACTGAAGTTCAAGTGTAACAAAATAAAAGCATATGCTATTGAAAACTACTAAATCGGCCATGTACTTGAAGAAAAACAACTACTATAAGGCATATCATGGTATCAACTGTTTGAAAAGGTCATTAGAGTTAGGTCTTGGATGCTTGTACTAGGAGGAGCAGGAGGTTTAAGTTCACACTGGATATGAATTTCTAGGTGATCTATACGAGTATCCAAACAAGGCAGACATGAGCATCGATATCATTGCACCTGCCTGATTTCATTTAAGGAAGATATGATATCATTACAGAGTACATGTTTCTCTTTCATGGCTTTGCACATAAGAGTTTTCATCCGCTAATGGAGGGTGATGGAGTTCAAGTAATGTTGGATGTGTGATCCAGGTGGATATTGGTGGCCACCCACCTATTCCACTTGGACTCCCACCATTGTTTCTTTCAATTTTTCAGTTTCCTTAATTGTAGCACAGTTTACTATTTTTGGCAGTTTTTCTAGTCCCGGACTTCGGGAGCAGTGTTGAGGCCCTAAACTATGTTTTTTTGGCAAAACCTTGACCAACATGGCTATGTAACCTATGATTTTCACTCAAAATTTGTATTCCTTGGATAGATCTTTCTAACGAGGTATTGTGCACGTCAAATGGAGATCGTATGCCAAAGTTACGTCCCCGGGAAGTTGATGTAACAATTTACCCAAACGGGGCCCATAGTTTTGGTGCTTCATCTCCTGGGGTTAGGTTTTTGGATGTTTATGGTTTTCCATTGTTTCTAAATAATAAATAGGCCTTCGAGCCTCATTGTAACACAGTACAGAGGCATGTAACTGCCGCATCTCTTCTCAGAGATAAACTACCATCGCCCGAGCTAGTTTATTTCCATTATGTTTGTAAGTTTATTTCAGTTATTTGATATTAATGAAATGAAGTATATTTTCTGTTGGATATCTACGTTTATGTTTATTTATGTATTTATTTTCATTCTCACATAAATTGAGATTAGTGGTATCAGAGCATTCCTCTCCTTCTTGATGTTTCTTTGCATGTCCCCAACGAGATGGGGGTATAAGGAGTTGGGGCTCGATATGGTTGAACCTTTGCAAGATCAACCTCGCAAACCCCGATGGCCTCCCATGGTGAAGGAAAATAAAGATGAGGGAGCAGGAGACCTTATCAAAATATTTCTCGGGGAAGACCTCGAGAAACAGAGGAGCGCGATGATGGATAACTTTGCCGAGATCCTTCGATGGCTACCCACCGACAACGCATCTTCATCCGACAGCCACTCCTTTTAAGGTACAAGTCAACTTCGACATTCCCATATTTGAGGGAAAAATAGATGTAGATGTCGTAGATATATGGTTGAATTTGTTAGAAGGATATTTTCGGTTGACTTTTCCAATTGGGAAGAGATTACTTTTGCACTCTTCAAAGCCACCCCTTGTGTCAAGGACAGGTGGGAAACCTACCATGAGCAAAAAGACGAGGGGGAATCCTCCCTGTTCTCGGCCGCACCCACTTGGAATTCTTTCTAAGATGCCATTAAGGAACAATACTGCCCCGTGGGGAGATATGAGGACAAATACATACAATGGACTACGCTGTAGAATCAAAGGTATCAAAATGTGCATGAGATGATGAATTTGTTCCATACCCTATGCACAAAGTTGGGTATCAAAGATTCGGAGAAACATTTGGTGTTGAAGTACCGCAATTTTATACACAGATACATCCAAGAGGAAATGGAGTTTCTCAACATATCCTCGCTTGGTTCAACATACTGATATGCTACCAAGATTGAGCAGAAATTAAATAAGAAGAAGCGAGACTTTGGATCTGCAAATTAGAAGAAAGGGAAAGGCGCCCCCAAATCGCAGAACAAAGGACAAGGCCAAGGCGGGGTGACCCAAGAAAACCCGTTGAAGCCACAAGTGAATAACAACACAACAAACCTAAAGAAGGACACAAGAAAGAGGTGTGATTTCCATAAGAGTTCCACTCACAACAAAAGTGAGTGTTGGGCAAAGCAGTCACTGGTGGTCGAGGTGAAGGCTTTTGAATTCGATGCATGTTCCGACTCTGAGCTAGAACCTGACAAGGGAAATAACAAAGGGAAGAAATTTATCGATGAAAATCCTAGTGCCACCATTTCCACCACCAAGATCCAGAAGGAAGAATTCGAAGATCCAGAGGAGGGGAAGTGCCTCCTCCATTCCTAGATGTGGGTGAAGGGTTCCCCGCTGCAGTTCATTATCGACAGTGTGAGACAAAATAACCTCATTTCAGCAGAGGTTGTGAAGCTGTTGGGCCTCCTGATCACATCACACCCACAACCATACACCATCGGGTGGCTTCACCAAGGACAATATCTCTGCGTCAACCAGTAGTGTCGCCTTCTCTACAACATCAAGCCCTTCATGGATTAGGTATTATGTGATGTTTATCCTATTGAGTTTGTGATGTATTTTTATTCCAAACATACTTATGGAAGTGACATGTTGTGTATGAGTCTCGACCTCACGCTGTTATTATTACTTTGGGTAATAAGTTGTATAGGATACCAGAGGTAGCACTGTCTACCACCATCTCTTTTATCACTATGAAGCAATGTGGTAAGCTCATTTCCCAAACTAAGAAATTTGTTTTCCTTATGATCCACCCTAAGGGAAAGAAGAAGATTGTGGCCACGACCTCTAGACAGGGCCTCTCCACACGACAACAACAGATGGACAAGGTCATGGAGGAGTACGAGGACATATTCACCTCGCCTCTAGGGGTGCCTCTATACTGTCAGTTCAAGCACTCCATCGATCTGACCCCAGGCGCATCGCTACCAAATGGACCAATCTATCGGCCCTATGTTCTGGAGAACAATGAAATCAAGAGGCAGATTCAGGAGCTACTGCAGAAAGGCCACATCTGTCCGAGTTCATCGCCCTGTGGGAGCTCGATCGTTTTGGTGAAAAATAAGGATGGGACTTGGAGACTTTGTATTGAGTATCGAGCACTAAACAAGATAATTGTCCATAATAGGTATCCAATCCCACGAATTGATGACCTTTTGGACCAACTCAAGGGGGGCCAAATATTTCAGCAAGATTGACTTGAAGTCTGGGTATCACCGGGTACCAATCAAACCCTCTGATGTGTGGAAAACTGCCTTCAAATCCAAGGAAGGCATTTTTTAATGGTTGGTAATGCCTTTCAGGTTGACGAATGCTCGTGCAGCTTTCATGAGGCTGATGGATGACATCTTGCAACCATTCACCAACTCATTCGTGGTGGTGTATTTGGACGACATATTGATCTTCAACCATAGTTGGGAAGAACGCCTCCACCACATTCGACAGGTACTCCAAACACTGCGACAACACAAGTTATGTGCCAATTTGGAGAAATGCACTTTTGGCATGACCAAGGTTCAATATATGGGATAACTTATTAATGAGTGGGGGGTGCATGTGGACCCAGCCAAGATCCAGGTCAATCAGGATTGCCCATCCTCAACCACTCTAACAGAGCTTCATAGCTTTCTGGGTCTTGACAATTTCTATTGCAGGTTCATGTTGGGGTTCTCTCATATCACTTGGCCTTTGATTCAAGTCACCAAGGGAGGAGCGAAAGAAAAATTATTTTGGTCTGAATCTCAACAGAAGGCGTTCACAGAGTTGAAGCATCGCCTGTGCTCTACACCAGTGCTCACATTACCAGACTTGCAACAACAATTTGAGATCGAGCTGACAGATGCTTCTGACTATGCTATTGGGGTAGTACTTACTCAACAGGGGAATCCAATGGCATATCACAGTGAGAAACCTTTAGACACAGTCTGAAAGTATCCCATATAATCAAAGTTAATTAGTTCTTCCCCATGTGTTATCATTGTTGTGGAACAACCACAACCCCCATTATTATTATCTTTATAATAATAATGGGGACCCTCTATGTAAATTTTGGTCATATCACTATTTAATGCTTTCTTTTGGTAAAGTGTAAGACATTTTTACGAAATTTTCATTTTTCTTGGATTTACATTTAGATTGTTTCATTGAGTGTGATTTCTCACCAGTTTCCCATCAACTCTAATTTTGCTCACTTTGAACTTACGGTTTGCAAATGACGCTAATTCAAAGTTCTAGTGATTTTTACTGCCTAGGTTAAAAGAAATACAAAATGTATATTTCTTTATTATTGTAAATTTAATTATTTTTTATTTATTTATTTAATTAATTATTATTTTATTAACTATCCTACAAAACCACAGAATTCAAGAATTTATATATTCATTAACAAAACTATATAATAAATTCTCATATATATATATATATATATATATATATATATATATATATATATATATATATATATATATATATATATATATATATATATATATATTTATTCTTCTTTTTTTTTGAAAATCCCAAATCCTCGAAAAACAATTTAATATAAGTTTCAAAATATCATGAGATTTCTGTTGTCCTAGATCCCAAGAATTATTAATAAAGTAGTTGTAGTTTTATGCATCCGGGAATTGTTTTAATAAAGTGACTATAATTTTACGCATACAGGAATCATTTTAATAAAATGGTTGTAGTTTATTCTTAAAAAAACCCACCTCCACTTGGGTCTCTCCTCCTTCCTCATCCTCCTTCCTAACTCTCTTTTCTCCCATATTTTCCGGAACTCCCACACCTTATTTCTTCCTTTTCCCTACGAGATTTCCCTCATTCGGGACTCTGACCTCCCTCACCTTATAACTGCCATCCTCATTGTACACCTTTTCCATTAATGCCCTTAGCCTCTTTAAATGAGGCTGAGACCTATTAAGCCACTTCACATTTTGTTTTAATATATATATATATATATATATATATATGGGGTATCAACCTAAGTGAGCTTGATTGTGGGGAAAACTCCACAGTTAAGCGCGCTTGAGCCCGAGGCAATCTAGGATGGGTGACCTCTCGGGAAGCCCTGGTTACAGGGTGCAAGCCCCGAAAGTGATGATTGACGCTATGCGATTCATTTTCAATCCCACTTCTTCACCCATGTGAGCATCACCCGATGCTTTGAGTGCTAAGTGGACTATTCAAAAATCATGAGAAATTAGTTAGTTACGACTATCTATCATGGAAATGGTCATAGATGAATGACTTACTTAACGCAGTTGAATCCCAAAAAATGATATCTATTATTTAATATAATTTAAATAACCTATAAATTATTTCTAATTAATTTAGTTGGTATATAATAATATTTTCACTTAATTTAATTTATTTAAAATAAGTTTCAAATTATAAATATAATTTATAATTAATTTTTTAATAAAAAAATGCATAAATTTTGTTTCCAGCACTCTAACAGTTTTTATAGCTCAACTTTGGAGAATTATATCTCGAGTTATACTTGGCCAAATGAGGCCTAAGATGACTTATTGGAAAGTTGAAATCAATGAGGAAAATCTGAACTAAGCAAATATGAACATTTAATCTCCCAAAAAAATTAGCGAAAGTTAGGATTTTGAATTTGTAACAAAAAACCTAATTTTTGGAAATTGATTTGCTAAAATTCTTGTTGTCATGATTTGGTTGAAGACTACCTTATTGAGCCATAAAGGATTTAACAACGATAAATAGGAAGGTTGATTTTTTTATTATTATTATATTTGTTTAATTAATTTGATTTTCATTGGAGAATTTGTTTTTCCCAATAATTTTATTTCCTTTAATTTTTCTCAGCAAATTAATTTATTTTATTTAATTGCTAATTGGCTTTGCAGAGGAAAATTGATTGAAGAAGATTAATTTGAAACATTTTGGAGCAATGTTATGAGGACAACAAAGAAGAAAATGGAGAATTTAAAGCTCTAGACTTGCTAGATCTTAAAACAACTTGAATAGTTCCTTAGTTTTTGTTTTCAATTTTGTAAATAAATACCAATTTTGAGAAAGAGAAAAGGATCTCTAGAAACCTCTAGGAGTTTCCTCTTCTCTGCAACTAGGGGATTATGAAGCACTTTTGTTAGGGATTTTTAGCTGTAGGAGAAAGGGGATACTAAGATTCGAGTACTTTTGGGATTTTCTCTCAGGATTTACGTTTTGTTAGTGAGGTAAGACTTGAACTTTTGTGATTCTTCTTACTGTTAGCAGAGTTGATTGCTCTGGGAGAATTGTTTGAGATCGAATTGGGAAACAAAGCAGGGAGACCATGTTTAACAATTTGTAAATAAAATACTTTTAGTTTGAATGTGAATTTTATCTTTTTTTTATGGCCGATCTATGTGAAATGATTTTCATATTAAGCACTTTTGTTTGATGTGAAGATGAATGTCTTTTGGACAGATAGCTCATTAGTTTCATAGATTTGTTGTTTATTTTCTATTTTTCTCAAGTGCTTAAAACATATTTTTGAGTAACTATTTACTTAGAAATTTGCTATCTAAAATCGATTTAATTGCTATTGAAATCATGTGAACTTTTTCCGAGTTCTAATAGTTAATCATTCATCATTAATATGTCTCCAACCATAGCATGTCTTGTAATCACAATATCATCTATTAAAACTATTTCATTAGTTAGATATTCATCATAGACAAAATGTGTTACTCCCCAATCATTTAATTGCTTTTCTATTGAGTGGGTTAGATCTACATCTACCTAATCAAGATAGGCTTAGCATTCCTTTCCTTTTTCTTGCATTTTAGAGTTAATTTGAATTTATATTAATCACTACATTTCTAGAAGTCCCCTTACACAAGGGGAAAACTTTAGTGTGGCTTGGTTGAGCCCTCAAGTGAACATAAGGATTGCTTTCTTGGAATCTAGCAACACAAGGATAATTCTGATATATTTCTCCTTATTTGGAAAGTAATAGAAATACCATAAGTCAACAAGGAGGGAGAGGGGGTAACTGGACCTAATTGAACCAATCATAACCACTAAATCAAACAGATAAGGGTTTAGTTGCGGCTATGACCGGGTGGTCTCCCTAACATGTTGATGAGGTCATTTTTGGCCATCAACACGGTGTAAGATTTGCATCAAACAAAGTTTGTACGCAAAAGTTATGGCTCCTACAATTCGACATACTACGTTGACCACCATGTGATGTGAATGGAATAGTATTAGTGAATGCTATGCTAAGTACATATTTTAGATTTTAAACATGCTTGCTTCTTATGTGCATAGATTTGAACTGAATAACACGTTACTTCAATGGTTTCTTTTAGGTGTTCTTCAACTAGTATAATTCCATGAACAAATTGTAAAGCATGAAATCATCAAACACTTGAAAATAAATATGCATCAAACCACAAGACAAAAGCCATTGATGAAGGAGTTCACCCCTCCTGGGCTATATCTCCTGGCCTGTAAACATGAATAGACCACTCTTGTGTTTGGTGTCAAAATTACATATCAGTTTGTTGCCAAAAACATGTGGCTATTAACCCTTCAAGGTAATGTTCTTCTGCAAAGAAATCTCAAAATATCAACAACACAACATATCTCCTATAGAGATGACATTCTTTCACTGGTGAGAGCTAGAAGCCCCTCACATACACCCTTAAATTCCACACTGAAGAATACAATAAACAACTTCATGAATAAATAATTCAAACCAGAGCTGAACCGTGCTGGTCACAGCTGCTGCAATTTTTTTTATGGAATAGGGAAAACCCCTGCAAGGTCTCCTCCTTGCTCAAAAACTTCCAAAACTACTTCAAACATCTTATTGCTCCATACACCTTACTTGTTAAACTTGCAATATGGCCCTGAAGATGTGCTCAAATCAGTAAAAAAAGGTTACCAATGGATTCATAGCATCCAAAAACCCCTAAGTAGCTCCTTCTGGCTCTTCAAATGGTCTTCACGTGAAGCAGATATGGCCTCCTCTCCTAGTGGCCCTAGTCATCTTTAATCTTCAAGCTGGAAAAATCACTTCCGGAAGTGCTCCTCTGCCTCTAAAACCTACACCAAACTGCTCTGAATATCCAAAAATTCTAGGATAGACTATTTATGAGTTCAATTTGGTCGAAATTTTCTCAAGTTATGGTATCATCAATTTTGCCTAGGAAAGCTCCTTAAAACTGGAGCAACTCCAGTTAATTTCGCCAGAACTGGAGTTCCGCCGAAAATGGCAGACTCCGCCAACTTCACTGCCAAGTTAAGAGTGGATTAATTAATGGATAAGCTAATTTTTAAGCATTATTTAACCACACTTAAGTGCTAACCACACGCTTTAATCTAATCCAAACTTAAGCGCATTTAATCATGGCTTATGGCTTAATAAAGCAGGGTTAATGTTTTAATTTCGCGCATTTGGTTGGAGCTCCGCCGAGGTCACGGTGTATGGTCCTATGGACCAGGGCTAGCCCCTCTTTTCCCTGTCTTAACATTAGTTTGAATGCAAATATAAATAGGAAACTATGATATGTAAGGACTATGGCATAGTAGAGGTGGTAAATGTTGGTTTTGTGTGGCGGGAGGTCGCGGGGTCGAACCCCAATGCCTCCATTAAATTTTGACCAACCAAATACACAACATTTCGACCTTTGGGGGGGCACGTGGCGGCCTCTAGGCTAGCCATGTGTCGTGATTCGATGGTCCTACCAACATTAATCAAACTGCGACAACAAACCAAAATTTCAACCAACCATCATCTGACACTTGCCAGCTCCTCATTCGACCAACTGGAGGAATATTCCAAGGAATATTCTTTTTGTTGGTTGGGCTACTCAGTCATCATCCTATAGATTCTGAAAAAATTTTAGTTGTTTGAGAAAATGGACAGCAGGCTCTCATTTTCTTATACAAAGTCGGTTTTTTATGAAACGAAGTGCACCATAATCAGGGCGACAAGGCCTATTCGGTCGTTCAGTTTTCGATTGATTCTGAGAACTTTGTTTTTTGAGCTAAAATTTGATCTCCTAAACATATCTCTCCACTGAAAGACCTTTGGTCTCCAAAAGTTCATTTTCATCTGTTTAGCAATTGAACGTATAATTCCTTCATTCTTCTAAACTCGACCCAATCAAAGTTTGAAGTGCCCAGACGACTCTTTTTCATGTTGAACTTGAACCATAACTTGACCAAAGGTTTCAAGTTGGTTTTTTTTCTCGACTTGTCCATGTCGTTATGACCATGCATAACAACATCCTTCCCAATAGGAATTCCATGGTGTTTATCTGCAAAAAACCTTACCAAGGATAAAATCCAAAAGACTTTGACATAAACCAATACAAGTTGCACATGGTGAATAATTGTGGAAATTGAGTGATGAATACATTTGTACATACAAAATATGCTGCCACTACTCATACAACAATTTTCAAAATGCTTTCCGACATAATCAAAGAGAAATGCATTTTACAACATGGAGAAACTTGACACCCAAATTTTCCATTTCAATTGACTAACAACCAAGCCAAACTATCATAAACATGCTAAAGAAAACATTGTTGCATGTAAGTGATTTATTCATGAATTGTCACTTTTACAAATTACCCACTATGGGGATATGCAACTAGCGCAAATAAATACTCACAATCTTCAACTGGACAAATAGTCCGAACAATTCTTACCCAACATGGTGACTGAACCCTCTAATTGAACTTTTCCTTATTTTAAAGTTGCTTCATAAATGGTCGCATCTTGCGCCACTTTTTCTTTTGTCGCTTCCTTTTCCGGTGCTTGCATGACTTGCTTGCCCTTACCAGGATGAAGTTGTGGAAACAATTTCCAACACTTCTCGATCTAATGCCCATTGATATTGCAGTGAGTGTAAAAGTTCCTTTGAGCTCTTCTTAGCTCACATGTCTTTTTCTTTGATTAATTTTTCCTCTTCTCGTTCTCAATCTCAAGAGACATAAACATCTTCTTGATGATGGTTTTTCTTTTGTCGCACTCATCTACACAATGGTTGGAAGAAATGAAAAAAGTGTATGGAGACATTCTCCTCATCATGTCACTCAAATCAACAGCTTGTTTTCCTTTGGGAGAAGCATTTAAATGGATAGGATGAGTATACCTTTTCTTGGCGTCCTTTGGCTTATGCTTCCTAGATGATTATTACACTAAAATTTGTCACCATGACATTTAGTTGTCTATATGGGTTCATCATTACCCATTTATTGCTCCCTTAGAGGTCCAAAATCATAAAGTTCCTAAATCAAGTCTTGGAATTGGAGAAAAGCTCATTAAAACCCTAAAAAGCCTAACTTCGCACTTTTCCTAGTGATTACCTGCGGTACCGTGGTTTATTTCTCTAAAACCTGCGGTACATCCCGCGCGTTCTACTCATTAAAACTGAGGACCCTCGTAAAAGGTAAAATAAAATAAAAGTAAGTTCTAGAAGCCCAGTTGGTCGAATATTCTCCCAGCTGGAGGCTTCTAGAAGCGTTATCTGGTCGAGCTTCGCCCCTTCCATTCACAAACCTCTATCCCTTCATCAATGGAGCTATCCATTGGTTTTTGGAGCTAAAATCCTTTATGAGAGGAATTTATCCCTTCTTTATTGGAACTGAAACTACCTCCCTTCTGCTATAAATTGGGACCATGTTTCAGTCTCAAGGGTACTTAGAACTTGGTTGTTTTGAGGGGAATTGCTGAAGAAATTCGACTCTCCACATTTGGCATCATTCGCACGAGAAAGATTACATAGTCATGACCATAGTTTCATGCTAATTCAGAGAGTTGGAGTCTTGTCAAACTGAGGGAAACGACTGTTCAGGACCCCGAAAGAACCCGTACAAACATCAAGGCGTTAAGGTTGTAAGGTTACTTCTTATCATTCAAAGTTAATACAAATGGATTATGTTTCCTCATTAAGTTGTTCATGTATCTCTTTGAATAATTTAATTCTTGGATTCCTTGATCACTAAGATAGATTATTGTTTTTGAATTATTATATCTTGCAGGTGCTTTTGATCCCTTTTGCTTGTCTTTGATCGCGGATCTTACATGCTGGATCGATATCTTCTGGAGCGACTGGATTGAAGATCAAATAAGCATTGGACTTCACATAGGAGCATCTCTGCATATGTAGTTAATTAATAATTCTGAAGCATAATGGTCTAGAGAAAATGGTTTGTATTTGTCTATTTGTTTCTAGATATCCTTAGGATACTAAGGAGATCGTTCTTGTCCGCAAGAAGGATTTGTCCATCTAACAAAATGGCGACTCTGTCGGGGAAAAAAAACTGAACTTAGTTTTCTTTTTCATTTTCAGTTTGACTTTTGAAATATTTCTTTGAGGTTTCTTTGATTTTGATTAGCTCAAAACTGGGTTGGGTAGAAAAATCAATAGGATCCCTGACTGTAAATTTTTTTATTTTTATTTATTTATTTATTTATTTATTATTATTATTTTTCCTGCCTTCCACACTTTTTGTTTAAAAAAAGAGCAGTAGACTCCGCAAATTTTAGTGCAATATAGTGCAGTATCGCACCTTGTTCCATTAAAAATTGCAGACTTCTGGAAAATTTTTGAAAAAGTAGAAATTCTGTTTTCTGGAATCCAATTACTTGGTTCTTTGTTATTATCCCAATTTGTCTTGACTGTCAAAGACCTCTGTGTGAGTTTCTTTCAACAATTTTTGTGTTTGAAGTGATCTTTTCAGCTAGTTTTCATTTTATGAGTAAGTGTTTGCCTTGTCTTCCTGTTGCTACGAATCAGAAACTTTTATATACCTCAGCTACTTGGTATGTCATCGCTTTTCTGTTGAGTCATTGAACTTGATGCAAATATTACTCTTATGAAAATTTGATTTGATTTTCATTTGCAAACTTAGAAAACCTTTAGCTTGATAAGGTCTGAATTTCATTTTAAAACCATTATTAGATGTTTTTGTTTTTTTTTGCTGAGATAAGCAGAAAGTTCTTGGTTAGATTACAAATTGAGCTTAAACATCCTCCAACTTTTAGATAGAGTCCAAGATTAGAGTTTTCTTTTAGTTTTGAATTTTATAATTTTAAGACTTTTTAGCTTTCTTTTGGAAGAAGTTTGATTCTTGATTATGATTTGAATGATATAGGGAATTTCATTTTGAACAAAAGACCTTCTTTCTATGAAATTGAGTTCTCTGAATTGTCTTCTTTTCAAAGTTTCTTATGTAGGAAAGGAAGAATTTATGTTTTGAAAATTATTGAAATCTCTCAACTCTTTCCTCTAATTAGATTTCATTAAAGAGAAATGTGTTGTTTCTCATATAGATGCATTTTAGTGTATTTTGAATCGGGACATTAAACATCATCGAAGTTTCACTTTCATACCTTTTGTCCTAAGAAACAACCAACTAAAAGTAATGCTTAATTAAAATCAATCTAGAAATTTTGTATTTTATAGGGCTCTTTTCCACCAACATAACTTAGGCTAGTGTCTTGGAATAGGTTTTAGTTAACTTTCCAAGGCTGTAAAAACAAACAAGTAGTCAATCTTGCGGTAGGAAAATCCAATTGTAGCATGTATGCTCTGGGAAGCTCCTCCTAAAGGAGTCAAGCACGAGATCATATTTGAACCAGTGAGGTAATCATACCTATCCCATTGGGAAAGATAGCAGATGTGCACGTATTAAAAATGGTAAACCTCGGATAGACCATTGTCGAGGAGCGTGGGGTCACTTGTTGGTAAACCTTGGATTATGTCAAGGAGCCTTCAAGGGATTGAGCTTGTTACTCTGCCCTTGCGTGTATATTGGATCGTAGACTGTTCCCCCAGGTATATGTGTTCCCGTTGGTGACTTTAGTGGCTATAAACTTTAGGATTCTTTCCCAAGGTGACGGTGGAGGGAAGGTCCCACTCTACTTGGAGCAGACATCGACTAGACTCACTTGGACTCTTCGGAGGGTTATCTTCACTCGAGATGGTTTAAGTGGAGAAACTTGCACCAGTCTGTTTCATTAAGCAGATTGTCAGGGTAACTATTCCAACCGCCATTTTTGCATTAAAATTATACGATGTTGGATTTCATCACCAACTAGTGTTTTTAGTGTGGGAATATACTGTTTGTGAGTGGATTGATCTCTAATATTTTTATAAGCATGTGATTCATTTGATTTTTTCCTTAGTGACTTTAGGATTTTTATTGAAATATTTCTTTGATTGCGTGTGTTAAAGGTTTTAATCGTGGCTAAATTACCGAGACAATCACGTAGAATGCAGGGGAAACCCCCTGAATATACACTAAGCCAATTAGAAAAAATTAAAATTGAAAAAGGACAAACATTAGGGACTGAATCAACAGAACAGGAAGAAACATCTATTATTATACATCCCAATTACGAAGTAGATCAACCGCAAGAAGCAGAGAATACTCCTCAGAAAATTTATATTTCCGAACTAGTTGAACTCGCCTCTACAACAAGTGAATTATCATCTTCTGAACCTGAAATTTCTGAGCTAGAAACTGAGTCTGCTACGTCTGAACCTACTTTAGAGTTCGTTACTCCAACTCCTGGTCGTCCTGATTCACCTAGAGTGAGAGATCAGATCACAGAAGATCTTCCTCCTGGTCGTCCTGATTGACCTAGAGTGAGAGATCGGATCACAGAAGATCTTCCTCCTGGTCTCGTTAGTATTGAAGAAGTTACTGACATAGAGGAAGAAGTTGTTCTTCCTTCAACTCAGGAAAATTTAGAACTTAGAGAACATGAATCAATTTTTTATAGTGCTTTTTGTTATGAAGGTAAATCCTCTCTGCAGATAGAGACAATCCCTCTAGCCCTAGGATGGGTCTAGTAACAAAAGGACATGCTAAAGTTTTGCTTCCTAGTTAATGAATGAACAAAAGACATGGTAGATTGACCTACCTTGAATCCAACGCTGTCGATGTTGCGGAAAGAGTAGTGGTCTCTTGCTCCTGCCTTGGCAAGTCACGATCCATTCGCTGTCACGCTCAGATACCTGCACATAGGACAAAGAACAAGAACAACATATGACAGAATAGTTTCACTCACAACTATTAGCCAGTCAAAGAGGGCTAAACATATCGCATCAAATAAACATCATCACACAATAGTGGAACCAAACGATAGTAATGTATATTAATGAGTAGAAGGAAGAGTACAACCGATGCTTTGACGTCGCAATCTCCTCTAGCGGGGTTCAGACGAAACACATCTCAACTGTTGGTCAGGGAATTCAAACTCAGGCTCTCTTAGAAGTCATCAACTCGAGCTTTGTCAACACAATATTTCTTACTCTATCTCCTCTAGTAGCTTAGCTATAGTATAATTCTCTTAGTTCAACTATTTAGTCGTTCAGCTATTTTTCTATAATGTGTTCAGCTAGCTTCTACTAGAGGAGATAATTTCTTATATATAGCGAAGAGAGGAGGTTGGGATCCCTAAAAAGGTGGGAGGGAGTCCTATCCTTTAGGAGAGTTCCAAGGGAGGTGGAAACTACTAACTAAAGGAAGGAGTTTGTGGTTGTTTCAGTTCAACCACTCCCAATGACTCATCCTTGAGGTGGTTGGAATGGAACCTCCACCTCTATTTTTAAAAAACATTCCATAAACAGCTTGGCACGGGTGTTTAACTGGCACAGAGCACCAAGTGGCGTGGGCTTAGAGTTAAATTTCTTGGTCGGCTTGAGGATGTAACAGGCTACTCGCGCCAAGGAAAAAATAGGGATTTTCACATCTCTGCTTAGGGAAATGTCAACAAGAAGAATGTTGTTTTCATCAAAAGGGATGCAAGGATGGTATTTGTAAAGCATGACACTGTGTATTGGTCATAGAAACGACCCTCCAATGTGCGAGTTTGGGATTGCAGGGACAGTGGAAAAATGCCGTGTAATATATGCCCCCTAAAGTATGAAGTCCAAGAGAGAGGGAGGGGTGAAATGATTTATGAGAACGCGTTCGAACCAAACACCGCTGTCGGAAGACCTGCAATTACAAATACAACTGATATTTGTGATACATGAATCATGTGGCATGGGTGCAGTCATCCATAGTAGAATATATAAAAACTTAGATCCAAGGTATGGACACAACCATCCAGCAGAAAGGATCAATAAATAGACTCAGGTATGGTTGCAACCATCAAATCAAGAAAGTCATGCAATAAGTCATAATAATCCACAAAAATCCGCAGCCTGGAGTTTATCAGACGAAATCTAGGGTCTTGCGCTCCATCTCGACCCGAACAAGTACAATTTCGAGCATGCGAATGTATGAGCTGAAGTCGAACATGCAGGAAAATCGTCTGATTACCAGCCAATGATGAAAGCTGTTAACAATTCGAGAGGAACCGCCAATGATGACGATGGCCCTCAAGTTACAAAAGAAACAATCTACGGAATTTGAAAAGTGATTTGACGTCGAACATCTGCAGAATCACTCGGTCGAAGGCCAATGATGTGAACCTTACGTCGAATGTGAAAAACCTGCCATTGGGGCATGTAGGCTCCAAGGTACCAGAAGGGAGTCTCTAGATCAAATTCCTGGATAATGAGTTGAAGTCGAAAGGAAGTGACCTGGTTGAAGAAGGGCCATAATGTTTCCCACATCATCGACACGAGACAGAGGAACATGATGAAAGTGGATTAGGACCAATAGGAGATCAGAGGAAGGTTGACAACTGCAGAGGCAAACTTCTCTTGAACATATCAACAACACGACACTATATTTGGCAGTATTTGATATCAAAGGATCTGAGGTCATGGTGACGTGGCAAAGAGCAGATGAGAGGTCAAAAGAGATTACCCAAACCCATGGAGGCAAAAATGACGAAATGAGATGTCCCCAACCCGACACGAATGTAGACAAGTGCCATGTTCAAGAGCAACATACTGCCAACATAACTAAAACTTGGTTCCATTTTCCCCCACTATTTCTGGCGAGTACCCCAATTATTTTTTAAAACAAGCTTGAAGGGGATAGCATATGCTTGTACTGTAAGTTTTTCCTTCAGACAAATCCAACCTAGTACATTCTACGAGCCCTAGGAAGGAGGAACTCGAAATAACATCATGGTGACGAAGTCCGATGTCATAGGGTTTAACGAGTCTAACAAAGGGAGAACTCGACATATTTTCATGTTCAGAGAGTTTGAAAAGAAGGCAGAAAAGAAAACTCCAGTAGTCCCTTTTCGTAGGTAGTCTCACAGATCCGAAAAGTTATAAAACTGTGTCTGCAAAAACCTCTTAGTTACGATAGGCTAAGGTATTCCTTTTTCGTAAATAATCCATCCAATCTCAAAAATGGGTTAAACATATACTGGGTAGATATTGTTTCGAAACCATTTAACGAGTTCAAAAGGACAAGAATCTCGACAGTCTTTTCAATTTTATAGAGTCGGAAAAGAGCTGAAAGATGACTCCAGTAGTGATTTTTTTGTATTTTTACTGAGTCTGAAAAAGTATAAAATATAACTCATTACTTCATCATTGTTGCATGAAAAACCTGTTGCTGCACAAGATACATGTGTAAAACCCATTTCTTGAAAATAATATAATAAAACGATCGAAAAACATGCCTTAAAACCTAATTAAGGTTGTGAAAAAGTTATAAAATGCAAAAAATGGTAAAAATAATTACTTTTCACTTTTTACCTCTTGTGGAGCAATAGTTACCCATTTCACTGTGCAATCTTGCGGCGACGATAGCGGCCAATCTAGCAGATCAATCGCAAATCCATCAACTCTAGGTAAGAGCTGAGATCCTTCTTGTCATTTTAAGTCATTTCTTACTTCTTGCAATTATCAGTTTCGAATTTTGGGGGAAGGAATGTAAAAATTAGGGCTTCGCGGTTAGCACGGGTTTCAGGCACGAAGTCGCCCCAATCGCCTGATTTTTAACACTAGGGTGCGCCCATTGGCACGATTGTTTTGGAAACAGTTGCGCCAACGACGCAAACCAATTTTAGCTAAAAATGCTCATCAAATACCCCAATTTTTTACAGTTTAAAGGTTCAAAATTGACTAATACCACTCATGTGCGCGTGTTTGCAGGTAGAAAGAGGCAAAATGGTCATTGAATGGAAAGAACGGGAACATAGCGAAGAAGATGAGCTAGCCATGGAAAATGAGGGAGTCATGGAAGCCCTCATAAACTGTGGTTTGGAAAAATTCTTCCTAACACCATGTGTCCGAGCCCAACCAGAATTACTGCAGTATTTGATCAGTATATGGGACAAAAATCAAGAGAAGTTCATCTCACGGGATCAAGAACTTGATATTGATGTCTCTGACATGTACTTCATTACAAGATTATCACATGGGGATGCAGCACCAATCCTAACCGGCACCTGACATAGAAAACATGACCATGGTAATAGACAAGGTATGCCCAAGAGCATGGAAGGGATCAGGTAGTGGGAAATTTGATATACAAACTATCCCAGATTAGACACTATGCGTGGTATTTCATACCATCACCTGGGTTGCAGGATCACAAGCACCACATGAAGCAACAAAGACACAGTTTCTTCTTGCTGCAGACTGCATGGAACCAACCATCTACAACTGGGCAGAGGTCGTGACCATAAACATGAAGCGCCAACTAACCAAATGCAAGAAGACCAAATTGAAACAATTTGGTTATGGATCTATTCTGGTATCGTTCTTCTTGGAACGAATACCCATTTTTCAGCGACAGGAGGTTATATTCCCAACACCACCAGCGAGAGAACCATGAATAGCTTGATGGGCAGCTTTGATGCCAAGGGTAGGGGGCAGTCAACAGATGTCCTGGAGACCAGAATTCTTTGATTCGCTCCGTCGACAACTGATTGTCGTGGAGGACTGACCCTACTCTGGCACATATTTCACTGATGATCCAGACCTCCCACTCCCGGAGAGAGAAGATTGGGATGAAGATTTGGGTGAGACTCATTTTTAAGTTTTATGAGTATTATGATTTTTTATTTATGCATGTTCTGAAATTAAATCCATGTGATGCAGATGTTGGCCTAAAGAGACCTGTTGGTATGTCACCGATAGTGAGGTGAATCCCTCGCGATTTCGACCCCCAAGGCGAGGGCGGCGAGGAAGACGAGATAGTGCGCAACCTAGAGGGGATCACACGAGGAGTCACGGATTATGCACATTTTGATGATGTTCCTCGCGCCTACCAGAGACATACCATAGGGGTGCCCAGCCGAATTCACCGCTTGCTAAGGCGGCTAGTACGGGCTGTGACATGTTATCACGAGCACCATGCTAATTAAACACCTAGGTTTTATTTTATTTTCATATTTGAGAGACATGATGTCTCAGGATGTAGCAGAAACACACACATATTTTTTAAGTTATGGTGCACACGGTTGCAAATATGCGATATATATATATATATATATATATACACACACACACACACACATCTTATTTCCCTACATGGATCTTTTACATATGATGATGCTTTTACAAATGATGCAAATATCTATCTAATACAATGTTAGCCACTGTATCAATTAATGTGTTCATTCGTCTAGGAATATGTTGATAAGTAATAAAATCAAAATGTCTTTCCAACAAACGAATACGTAAATACAATCTCAAAATGTGCGGATTTCTAACTAAATAATGATTATTGAGTTGCAAAACAACAAGTTGTGAATCTAGATTTACAAGCAATGCACGTATACCGAGGTTGATATCGTCGGTTAATAGCTCAATGACAGCTCTATATTCAGCGACATTGTTTATATTTCGTCCTAGACAAATACCTTGCAGACCTATGAACTCACCAGCAGGATCATAAATTACCCAGGCTTCCGAAGACAAATTCTTGGTACTGCGGGAAGCACCATCCGTGAAACCGACATAAGGGGTAATAGACATCTGCACAATAAGAAAGACCCAATAAGTAGGAAAACGCTCACAAAGTACATCAAACCAAAAAACATGTACAAAAATTAAAACAACACCTATATATACTTATTACGCATGAATGACTCACGCATAATATTTTTTGAGATACAACCCATTTCTGGGTTGTTCAAGAGGATGACCTTCATAGTCAATTAGCTCATAGGCGCCATTCTGCAACACACGTTTAATGATGTAGGGTGCATGCCACATAGGTTGAAATTTGCCTGCCCCCAGCTTATCACGAGCTTGGTCATACAGGAGGAAGAGATCTCCTTCAATGAAAGAATGAGGGGAAACTGATTGATCAAAATGAGCTTTGATCCGCTTTTTCTGTGCTTCAATAACGAGAGCAGCAAAGCAGTGGGTTTCATCCAACCTTTCTAAATAAAGGAGACGCTCTTCTTCTGGCGAAGTATTTGGCAGTAATTCAACAACTAATTTGAGCGAAGGTATTTCACATTCAATTTGAAAAGTAGCTTCCAAGCCATAAACCAACTGGAAAGGAGTGAACCCGGTTGCGCTCTTTACTGAGGTTCGGTACGCCCAAAGAGCCGAAAATAACATGAGATGCCAATTTGATTTATGGATCCCAATCGTATGTTGAAGCATTGTGACAAGAACTTTTTTCACAACTTCAACCTAGCCATTGGCTCGAGGGTAGTATGGTGTTGAGCTGTCGTGACGTAGACCCAACATAGAAGTCAACTCCGCCACCATATAATGTGGAAAATGGGAACCATGATCGGTAATGATGGCTGAAGGGACACCAAACCTAGCAATAATATGATTTAATATGAACTGAGCAACTGTCTTACCGTCAGAGGCAAGTGTAGGCATTGCTTCGGCCCATTTGGGATTAAAAACAGGATAATTCGGTTGATACTGGGATTGAGGACCAAGATATTGAGTCGAAGCAGACCACTGAGGTCCTTGCTGAGTAGCATAAAGATTCTGCTGCGGAATGTAGGTATGAATTTGAGGTTGCTGATACACAAGTTGATTTTAAGGGTACGAAATCTGAGGTGCACTATATATTGGTTCATTTTGAGGGTACGGAATTTGAGGCGCATTATATACTGGTTGATTTTGAGGGTATGAAATTTTGGGTGCATTATATACCGATTGATAGGAAACTTGAGGGTAATAACCACCCTGCAGTTGCACAGGTTTACCTTGCGGAGCAGGTTGAGCAAGCTGCTGGGCAGGATAAATAGGTAAAACTGGCTGCAGAAATGAAGGAATCTGCTGGTGGGCAGGTTGCAAAAGTTGTTGAGCTGGTTGAACCGGTTGTTGAGGGCCACCAGGTTGACTTTGTGGTAAAGGTTGGCCTGATGGTTGAGATGGTCCAGGATGTCCCTGATGACCAGGTTGACCCGGAGAAGGACCATAGGATTGTCCTGGTTGCACAACATTTTGGCCATACTGGATGTGTGGTTGTGATTGAGGTGCAACAGGTTGTCCTTGTGGTGGATAAAATTGCCCCCTAGGACCAAAAGATGATCCTGGTTGAACCAGAGGTTGACCCAAGAGACCAGAGGGTTGTCCATTTTGGAACAAAGGTTGTCCTTGTGGACCGTATGGTTGTCCATGTGGACCAAAAGCAGGGTCCTGTTGAGCTGAAGGTTGTCCTTGAGAGGGTTGTCCATGTAAGCTAGAGGGTTGCATAGGCAAAGTAGGTCCCAAATGAGTAACAGATTGATAAGGATCATAAATGGCATGATAAGGATCTATAGGAGGCATATAAACTGGATTCCCACACTCATCATAATGGTGCGGATATACATATATGGGATTACCAACAACATCATAGTAATGAAAACGAGTATCTCTAGGAGGCAGGGGCTATTGAGAACCCTGAGAACTCTGCTGAACAGCTAACAGATATTCTTCAAAAGTGAAACTTCCAGGAATCACAGGAGTAGTGGAAAATGAACTAGAAGCAACACAGACCGTAGGTTGGACTGGAACAAATGCAACAGTAACCGACGGATCTAATGCCGAAGGTAACGGTACTGACGAATATTGGACCAAACTCTGAGGAGGAGTTACTGTGCTGGATTGTGCAATGGACGCCACACTAGACATAATTTGACTCAGAGACCTATAACCAACCAGAAGTGAAATCGAAGGCGAAGAAGATTGGACAGAGGCATGAGAAAGATCTTCAGGAAAGAGTTGATATTCTCCTGTGGATACATGCATTCCTTCACTGCTAATAGGACTGGAGGAATCCATATCTGAGTCTTCCGTAACATCTTCAAAAGACTATGGGGACTAGGAGGTACCACAGTGGCAACAAAAGGCGATCCAGACGTAAGAGGAGGAAATTCCTCTTCTTCCCCAAAACTAGACCAAGCACTTGAAGGAGGCCAATTGAACTCAACTGGTTCGTCAAGTGGAGATCGAGTAGCAAGGGGCTGGATAGATGGTAGAATGGGCTACGAGAACTCGATAGATCTAGTGGATTGAGGAGTTTCAAAATAAGCATCCGAAAAAAAGCCACCACTAGGAGGCAGTGAGGACAACAAAACTGGATGTTCCGCCACTTTAACTATAAACCAAAACAGGAAGGAAAAGAGATAACCAATCGAAAGTACCGAAATCAAGAACCAAGGAAATCAATCAAACCAAGTAACAAAATTTAATGGGCGTGTAATTGTAGGTGATTAATTTTATGATACTGAAACCAAAATCTGTTGTTTCATGTTTTAAGAGTCAAGAAATAGGCAAAAGATGACTCTAGTCTCTTTCAATTTGAAACGAGTGTGAAAGGACAAGTTCTCGATGATCTTTTACTTATTAAGGAGTCACGAAAAGATCGAAACGACTACTCATGTATTCTAAACAAGTGGGTGTACCAAGTTTCCGTGAACTGCCATATACACCTTGGTGATCAAATGAAACAAAAATGACCAAGGAATTGACGTACGTGCAGGTAATCTCCCCGAATGTTGTGTTCGGTGTATCACGGTTACAAGGCGGCAGACTCGGCTTCCTATGGATAAAAGGATTGCAACCTAGAGGGGTCTCCCTTTATATACGCGACGATACAGGGAGCACAAGTCCGTACTAGCGCTATCTGAAGCCTAAAGGCGAGCGACAACTGCTAGATTTTAAGATGCCGGAACACGTCTCTAGCCTAGACCACTAGAAATGTTTCGTTAGGTTCCAATGTTGCCTTAGGTTCATTAAGTAAATTTTAAAGTTAATCTTGAATTATGGTTCAATTTCAGGCCCTATCGAATGTGGAGCTCAAATTCCTAGATGTAAACTATATGCAAATGAATACCATTTCAATTCGATGAATATTAGTTATAATAAGGATAGAAATCTTTCAAACAAGCAAACAAAGAAAACATGCGAAGAAACTTCTAATGCCTTTAATGCAATCAATCGAAAACGAAATTCCTTCCTAGATTGAGAAATGCTAGTTATGTAAAGGAACATTTCACTTTTCGATGCAACAAAAGAATGCAAAGATAGTTTTTGATTTTTTGTTGAATTTTCAATGAAATGAAGCAGACATTGTACTAATTCAATGGAAAACAAAATAAACACTAGTTTGAGTTTTGCGAATGTAAAGTTTTGAAATTGAATGACTCAACCAAAGCGAAACAAACACAAAAACATGCAAACTAATGAAGCAAACTTTCAATCAAGAGAGGGAGTTCTCAAAACGACCCAAACAAGCAAAGTAATCGATGCTCAAAGTATTGAAGAAGAAGGACTAATTGAAAAATGAAAAGACCATTTAATCAGCAAAACCAAAAGGATAAAAAAAACTTAGTCTAAAAACCCGGAACGAGAATGATAACAATCAAAGAGACTTGTTCCTGAACAGAAGGCTTGGTGTACAAGAACACCTAGAAACCCTAAGGTCTTAACCGACAGCGACAAGAAAACAAACAAATGACTGAGGGAAATAAGTTTACAATAGTCAACACAGTTTTCAAAGGCTTAAAGACACTCAAACATAACCCAGAAACAAGAAAAAATGACCAAAAAATGCATTAGGGGGGTCAAACCAAAACCTACAGGGATTGGCGCAATTGTAAGGCTATAATCCGCGCCATACAGAGGTTGGCGCAAGTGCTAAAAGAGCAACTTGCGCCAATCGGAGCGACTGTCAAGACAAAAAACGCGCCAACCTAGATACCTATGGGAAAAAGAGGAAAAACCATAACCTAATGAGTAGAGGTCAACCTTGACTCTCTAGAGCTGAACAACGAATGGAAACTCAACAAACAAACCAGAAAAAAGATAGATAACTAAACCAATAATTGAAACTGACCCAACAGGATGACACGACAAACTTGCACTAATCCCTAGTGGAGTCGCCAATTTGTTATGAAGGTAAATCCTCTCTGTGGATTTGTTAGACTAATTTTTAGAGGTGGATATTATAAGTAATTATATCATGTCTGTTTAACTCTTTGTCTTTGTCTTCCATTGGGAAACCAAACCAAACATATGAGAGTATTGAGTTTAAAATAACATAACTAAACTAAAAATTATACAATGTGAATTGAGAGTTTGTTGCCCGTATTTGGGGAAACCAGCAACAAAATTCAAAAAGAGCATCATTAGAATTTTTAATGTCTAAGAGAACATGCCTGATAAAATGAAAATAAAACACTGCGATGGGGTGTAGAAGCCCCCAAGAAACCAACATAGAAATCCATAAATTGAAAAGTGTGATTGATAGGAAAACTAAACTTCGTGAGGACAAGGAAGTTTCCAGATTGATGAGTTGTTCCTTGACCTTGCATGGCCAAGGAATTGGAGAGTTGCGAGGTGACCTTGTCTCCATCTTAGCTACCAACATGAGTCTCTTAAGCTCATACAATATGTGTATGAGATTCACTTGAGTCTACCTTCTATCAACCATAACCTTTTCTAACAACAACTTGACATGCCAATATAGGTCTATTGTAGGGAGGTAGTCATTTTGCCTTCCACACAAGTTCCATGTGTCAGGTACCCAAGGAGTGATGCATGTCATCACATCAAATTCCAAAACCTCCTACCTTTCCTAACAAAATCCCTCCTCCACCAACCAAAATTCATCCTCAATGTCAAGAGGTGTGTTGCTCTTGAAAATTGTGTGCCAAAGTCTCTACCTGAAATTGTGCCCCGGAGCCACCCATCGTTCTTTGTCCCCCTCTACCTTTACAGCAACGCGCACGTTGTCGTGTCATTATATCAAGAGGCAATAAGATGCATTTGAGACCTACCTTAAATGGGGATGGCAGTTGCAAGAGTTGTTTGTGGAAGAAAGCAATCAGTGAATCATGCTAGGAAGGTTGAACATCTCAAGAATTCTAGACAAGTCCTTTGCCTTTGAAAAAATGCACCAAAGACAAAGGGAAAGCCAGAGGGAGCGAAAAGGACCCCCACACTCGAGCCATTGTGTTGTGTTCAAAGGTCATGGCCAATAAAGGAAGTAGCATGAGAAGACGACGGAGGAGCAGGAGTAGAGTAACTAGTTGCCAAGGAGGGTGAGCATTGTGAAGGCTTCAACCCATGTAACCAAGCCTACCACAATGACATGCCTGAGAGCCTCTGCCACCCTCCTTGAGAGGCAAGGCCTTATTAACTCTCCTTGGCATTGTCGCATGCAATTGGGTGGTGGAGAGCCCTGTCTTATCAATCCCTACCCCCATCAAGGTTACATTAACACCCCCATTGGGGCAAATTTTCTCAAAAATTGGGTGCAAACACCACTTCCAGTTTTTGTGATAGAACTATCATGTTATAGAAGTTACATGAATTATGAGTGTGAATTAAAACTAGCAAAGAGATCAAACACATATGTAATAACTATTCAAATTTTAGTAAACTAGATGTTATGTCTTAAATCTTTTATAAAAATATCTATACTTTCGAGAAGGAAACAAAAAATTGCTTTTTGAAAAAAAATCAAGAAAATACATTATATTATCAATACATTAATGACCCAAATTTAAATTTTAACAAGGATAAAACTAGTTGGTAGACTTTAACAAATAACAAATAAGGTTCGAAACGTCGGCATAACAAATAACCTTATAAGATGGATCCAGAAGACACACTAAAAAAAATTATCAATCGCAGAAGTATAAAATCTGAAAAATTCATATGATGATGATGATGATGATTAATGCCCACTAAGACCAATATGGTCTAACAGACCTTATAAAAGTAAGAGATTATTTGAGATTCTTTAATATTTTATTTCTATGATTGAAAATAAGGGAGAGAAGTGATCATAGAACACCATATCTTTTATGAATTAACAAGTCAAGAAAGTTGGTAGTGTGGCGAAGATTTTGAAAATTAGAATGGATGTGAGTAAGAGATAGGCAATCCAAATGAAAGTGATTTTCATCTTCAACCCTATTAGTATTGTAAAGGTGACAGGATTTTTCGTCGCAATATGTTTTGGGAATCAACCAATGCTCGGTTTCACTTTGAAGCTCGTGAGAATTAGTTCTTATCTTGGTAATGTCCATTTTCTTCTTAGAACTGGTCAAGTTAGAAAGTTAATTCTAGTTATCAATATTAGGGTTGATCACCTCCTTATAATACCTTAGCTTCATTTTTCTTTCTAATTCTTTATCATCCCACAACTTATCCTTAAATTTTAAAGTAATAATATTTTTAATATTATCCCTATTATTCAAGATGATCTCCTCCTTTACCCCCCAATGGTCTAGCCAAGCCTAGGCATCCTTATGATAGCATCGCTTAAGTCAGAGGTGGGGCTTTTGGCTAGAGTTAGAAGCAATTTTGGGGAAGCTCTTCGCTTCCATTTTGTATAGCTTCATCTTATATACCTAATCATAGCCATGCCTTCAATGGGGGAAAGTCTAGCTTCAATCAAGAGGATAGGGCAAGGAGTATTTCCTTTGACCTTGAGGTTGTAGCCTATAAATTGCTTTTGGTTTAGCTTGGTCTTCCTCCATGTTCCTCTAGATATAATGCAACCCCAAACCTCATATACATATAAAATAATAGGGGTGACGAGAGTCCCAAAGAGGAATTTATTTTTACTCCAAACCCAAAGATATGCCGACTTACAATTGTTTTCAAGCCCATAATAATCTTTCCAACCTCCAATTATCCTTTTTCGATGCTATAATTATATATGAGTTGATGGTGAATGTCAATAGCTAGATATTTGTATGAAGAAACTTTCTCCAAGTAGTTATTATCATAGTTGATCTTTTTTCATTATCATGACTTTAGTCTTCTAAATATTAATAGTCATACCCATCTTGGAGCAGTAACCTTGGAGGATTCTAAGTTGCTTGTCAATTTCATCATGGCTCCTTGATAGAAGAACGATATCTTTAACATAAAGGAGAAGAATAATGATCATACGAGTGAGATTTGGGCCATCACAACTTGCAAATTTGAAACACTCTTCTAGCTTATCAATGTAAATGCCAAAAAATGTAGGGAAAAGGTGAAACCTTTGCTTAAATATAATATTGCATTTAATTTCTTTTGACCAACCCTCGGTGGTTTTAAGCTTTGCAATAACGTTCCCGTATAGCCTAGTCGTAACAACCCTTAAGTCGAGAGGAACCATTATCTCTTCTAGTCTCTTACATGGCTTATCGCGAGGAACTATGTTGAAAGATATTCTAATGTAAACAAAACAACATAAGAGATATTTTTTAATCACATAAGTCTTACATATCATTTTGTTAATAAAAATATCAACATCATGTCAACAAAAAGATGAAAGTGCTAAGAGAAAAACAATGTGATTATTTCAACAATAACAAATTTATATATTATGATTTTGTTTAAAGTTATAAAGCCTTAAAATTATATTTGTATGGATTGTTGTTGAGTTGTCGTCATTGAATTCTATTTAAAATATTGACTAGCTAGTAATGAAAATAACTAGTTCAAATATATATTTTTTTAAATAAAAATAAAAATAAAATAATGCAGGTTATAATAGGAAACAAAAATAAATTGGGACATGAGTATGCCCTAAAACTGCTTATGCTTGGCTAAGAGCTCGTCTTCCTTACACAAAAGAAACAAGTTGATGACCAAAAACACAAATGCATATGGCAAGAGCGAAAGCCTACCCATTTACGAACTACCAATGGGTAATTCCAGGTGGTGTGGTTTTCCTTGAATAACAATGACGAGTCAGCATGCTTTCAATGATAGCAATGGGTGATGGTTATCCCCACTATTGGTTTGAAAACTAAGTTATGATAGGTTTTCCCACTATGTAATATATATATATATATATATATATATATATATATATATAATCAAAAGCATTATAAAATACTAATAATAGTTTTCTTATTATGATTTTTGGGTTTATTGTTGATATTACAACCAATTATGAAGAAAATATATAAATATTTCTCTCTCTTAATCATAAATAAAATTCACATTGGTAAACGGGCAGTACCCTTACATACACAAATTGATCTTCATCTTCTAAGTTCCAAAACTCATCAAAATGGATTATGTTGCTACCTTGCATATGCCCAACTATACTTCTAACAAGATTTATCTTATATAGCCTCCAAAATATGTCATTATATGGAATTGTTTTACGTAACATTTAAAAAAAAAAAGGATAACTACATTCCTAGAGGGCCAATGCCTGCCATCGCATTCTCATTTTCCACCACTAACCGCAGTGGAATATTTAAGTTTAGCAGCTCCTTAGGCTAGCCTGGAAGTTCTGCTTCAGAAGAAAAAGGGTTATGGAGACCAAAGAATTCTTTAAGAACTCCTAAAATTGTCGCTTCAACCATCACCTAAATTCCTTCACGTTGAGATTGTCGACCTTGGTGGCCAAACTGACCACTATCAACTAAAGTCAATCCACATCCTCCCTTAAAGCTTCTGCCTCTCACATTACCAGTGAAAAATGTGATCTCGCTTCCTCCACTAGTTGTGCCTCTACGTTATCTAGTGTGGGAAACCGATCCTCCAATGACAGTGTTTCTTAGTCTAGCCCTAAGCTTTCACCACCTGCATCAACTGGGGTGGCCATTCTAAACAAAAAATGACATGTCACTAAAATTCAATGCAATTTAGTCCTTATCTCTTGCCAGTTATAGCCAAACATGTTTCTAATTTCGTTCTCAACTATCATTTCCTTACATTGAATGCCCCTTATGCACATTCTCCTATTGATTTTACCTATGTCATGTAACCTTTCCTTAATCCAACGTTTGGACCTGCCACGCTTACTCCACCAGCAGGGGAATGAAGAGCTAGCCTGTGGAATGTTATATCCATGGCACATTCACGTGAGGGATGACAGAAGATGTCCTTGATAATGACGAAATATTTCGTCGTTTACCACCTAGAGGGACAGTCCATTTATGTTTCCATTACCAAGATTCGTTGCTTCATACCCATCACTGCTGTCATTGCTATATTATTCATTAGTGCCAGGACAGGCCTCGGGTCCCGTTCATTCCATCTTATCATGCAAATTAAAATATTATGTGCCTTTGATTTAATATAACCATTGATCATTGTGGAATATAATGAAATGTTGGGTCTCCTCGATCGAGGAGTAATACACCTTGTTCAAGGCACGCCCCTTTATTATATTGCTCGTCAACAATTTTTTTCTTCTCTCTTCTGATATGGAAGAAGGCAACGGACTTTAATTTTTGAATTTGTTTCATGATCTATGTGTCCAAGGGAAGCAAATATTGTTCTTTGGCTTTGTGGAATTTTTGAATGATTAACATCGAATTGCCTATAACAGTTAGACGTCGAATACCTTTAGTGATGGCTAACTTCAGGCCTTCCCATAGAGCTAAAGCTTATGCCTGGTTATTGGAAGAGATCCCCAATCCCCATGTGTATTTTATCTCTATTTTTTCGTCGTGGCAGTAAATTTCCCCTCCCGCTCCTCCCTCCCCTTAAATAAAATTCATTTTTTAATATGAGGAAAATGTATATTTCTTATACATTTTTAAGATATTCAATATAAAATCGAAATAAACATTTTGAATATCCATGTTAATTAATATGTTTCAATATCAAATTCATATATATATATATATATATATATATATAATTCAATACTTATCATAGTAAAATATTTCAAGATTCCTTGATGGGGTCAGAGAGGAGGAGATGGATGGCTTCCGCAATCATGCATCGTCATTAGCACCACTGTGCTCCAATGCACAAAACGTAAAACCTATCAATTCCTCTGATTGATATGGTTTATAGCAATGCTTACAAATTGTTGTTATGATAGATTTATAGACTCTCTTGTAGAAGAATTTTTTATGTTGTATATGTTTCCATTTTGGACTTGTTACTCTACAGATAGGTGGCCAAAATTATCTGGTTTCTCACAGGGCGGGTTGAGGCTAGCTACCACAAAGATGCATAGCAGAAAATGAAAGACTAATGTAAATTTTTTGAATTGGTTAATAGAAGGACCCACCCAACTTACAAAATAAAATAAAATATTTCAAAATGTAGGTTAAATAAAGTATATATATATTTAAAAAACATATTAATAACAAAGGAACCTTTTAATATGGATAATGTAATTCATAAATAAAATATTTTAATAGTTATATTAATCAAATTATTTCAATGTGAATCATGTATATACTATATATGGTTAAAAAAAAGGCATCCATGTATAATATAAAACAATTAAAAACAATAATTTTTTATGGTTAAAACATTTCAATTGGTCTCAACAAGATAAAATAATGAAAATTTAAATTTAATAATAATTTTAAAAACAAAAAACAAAAGACAAAAAACCTTTAAAAATATATTAAAAGTAAAGAATTTTATATTTAAATTTCTAAGATTTTTTTATTAAGATTTTCAAGTAAATATTGCGGTGAAAAATTACAAAATGTGAAAGTTTATAATTTTCTAAATTGAATTTTACTTAATTTTCAACGAGTGATTTATGAGAAAAATTGTGTAATTTTAAAATATTTTTATGTAAATTGATAATCCTAAATTTTCTATCTGAATTAAAAATGGATTCAACACATTAAATGTAACACTTTAAAATGTTTTTGTTGAGATTGTGATTTTTAATTGTTTAAAATGTGGGTTTGAATGCATAAATGGATTCAGTGCCCTAAAAAGCCTTGAGACACTCTAATTATGAAAATTACACTCTCATTATTCAAATAACAAATATAATGATATATCACATCCTTGTAAAATAATTACAATTTTCAATAATAATAATAATAATTATTTAATTTTAGAGATGTGTGCGTGTGTGTTTTTTTTAATTAAGTTTTGTATTGCCTTAGAATGTGAACATACATCATCAAAAGATCATAGTTCATAAAATGTTCAATCTCAATCTACCTCGAGGGAAACTAGATCTATTGATCGTCAACTGAAGTTCAAGTGTAACTAAATAAAAGAATATGCTATTGAAAATTACTAAATCAACCATGTACTTGACTACATAATGAAGAAAAACAACTACTATAAGACATATCATGGTATCAACAGTTTGAAAAGGTCATTAGAGTTGGGTCTTGGAAGCTTGTACTGGGAGGAGCAGGAGGTTTAAGGTCACACTGGATATGAATTTCTAGGTGATCTATCTGAGTATCCAAACAACGCAGACATGAGCATCGATATCATTGCACCTGCTTGATTTCATTTAAGGAAAATATGATGTCATTACAGAGTACATGTTTCTCTTTCATGGCTTTGCACATAAGAGTTTTCATCCGCCAATGGAGGGTCATGGAGTTCAGGTAATGTTGGATGTGTGATCCAGGTGGATATTGGTGGCCACCCACCTATTCCACTTGGAATCCCACCATTTTTTCTTTCAGTTTTTCAGTTTCCTTAATTGTAGCACAGTTTACTATTTTTGGCAGTTTTTCTAGTCCTGGACTTCGGGAGCAGTGTTGAGGCCCTAAACTATGTTTTTTTGGCAAAACCTTGACCAACATGGCTCTGTAACCTATGTTTTTCACTCAAAATTTGTATTCCTTGGATAGATCTTTCTAACGAGGTATTGTGCACGTCAAATGGAGATCGTGTGCCAAAGTTACGTCCCCGGGAAGTTGATGTACCAATTTACCCAAACAGGGCCCATAGTTTTGGTGCTTCATATCCTAGGGTTAGGTTTTTGGATGTTTATGGTTTTCCATTGTTTCTCATTAATAAATAGGTCTTCGAGCCTCATTCTAACATATTACAGAGGCATGTAACCGCCGCATCTCTTCTTAGAGATAAGCTACCATCGCTCGAGCTAGTTTATTTTCATTATGTCTATAAGTTTATTTTAGTTATTTGATACTAATGAAATGAAGTATATTTTATGTTGGATCTGTACATTTATGTTTATTTATGTATTTATTTTCATTCTCCCATAAATTGAGATTAGTGGTATCAGAGCGGTCCTCTCCTTCTCGATGTTTCTTTGCATGTCCCCAACGAGATCAAGGTATAAGGTGTTAGGGCTTGACATGGTTGAACCTTTGCAAGATCAACCTTGAAAACCCCAATGGCCTCCCATGGCGAAGGAAAATAAATATGAGGGAGCAAGAGATCTTATCAAAATATTTCTTGGGGAAGACCTCGAGAAACAGAGGAATGCCCAAATCCTTTGACGACTACCCACTGACAATGCATCTTCATCCAACAACCACTCCTTTTAAGGTACAAGTTAACTTCGACATTCCCATATTTGTGGGAAAAATAGATGTATATGGCGTAGATATATGGTTGAATATGTTAGAAGGATATTTTTGGTTCATGACTTTTCCAATCGAGAAGAGATTACTTTTGCACTCCTCAAAGCGACCCCCCGTGTCAAGGACAGCTGCGAAACCTACTATGAGCAAAAGGACGAGGGGGAATACTCCTTTCTCTTGGCCACACCCACTTGGAATTCTTTCTAAGATGCCATCAAGGAAAAATACTACCCCGTTGGGAGCTATGAGGACAAGTACATACAATGGACTATGTTGCAAAATCAAAGGTATCAAAATGTGCATGAGATGATTAATTTGTTCCATACCCTGTGCACAAAGTTGGGTATCAAATATTCGGAGAAACATTTGGTGTTGAAGAACCGCAATTGTATACACAGATACATTGAGGAGGAAATGGAGTTTCTCAACATATCCTCGTTTGGTTCAGCATATCGATATGCTACCAAGATTGAGCAGAAATTCAATAAGAAGAAGTGAGACTTTGGATATGCAAATCAGAAGAAAGGGAAAGGCACCCCCAAATCGCAGAACACAGGACAAGGCCAAGGCGGGGCTACCCAAGTAAACCTGTCGAAGCCACAAGTGAATAACAACACAACAAAACCAAAGAAGGACATGAGAAAGAGGTGTGATTTCCATAAGAGTTCCACTCACAACAAAAGTGAGTGTTGGGCAAAGTAGTCACTAGTGGCCGAGGTGAAGGCTTTCGAATTCGATGCATGTTCCGACTCTGAGCCAAAACCTAACAAGGGGAATAACAAAGGGAAGAAAATTGTCGATGCAAATCCAAGTGCCACCATTTCCACCACCAAGATCCAGAAGGAAGAATTCAAAGATCTAGAGGAGGGGAAGTGCCTCCTCCATTCCTAGATGTGGGTGAAGGGTTCCCTGCTGCAGTTCATTATCGACAGTGTGAGACAAAAGAACCTCACTTCTGAAGAGGTTGTGAAGCTATTGGGCCTGCTGATCACATCACACCCACAACCATACACCATCAGGTGGCTTCACCAAGGACAGTATCTCTGCGTCAACCAGTAGTGTCGCCTTCTCTACAACGTCACGCCCTTCATGGATTAGGTACTATGTGATGTTTCTCCTCTTGAGTTTGTGATGTATTATTATTCCAACCATACTTATGGAAGCAACATGTTGTGTATGAGTCTCGACCTCGCACTGTTATTATTACTTTGGGTAATAAGTTGTATAGGATACTAGAGGTAGCACTGCCTACCACCATCTCTTTGATCACTACGAAGCAATAGTAAGTTCATTTCCTAAACCGGGAAATTTGTTTTCCTTATGCCGCCCTAAGGGAAAGAAGAAGATTGTGGCCACGACCTCCAGACAAGGCCTCTCTACACGACAACAACAGATGGACAAGGTCATGGAGGAGTACGGGGACATATTCACCTCGCCTCTAGGGGTGCCTCTACACTGTCAGGTCAAGCACTCCATCGATTTGACCCCATGCGCGCTGCTACCAAATGGACCAATCTATCAGCCCTATGTTCTGGAGAATGATGAAATCAAGAGGCAGATTCAGGAGCTAATGCAGAAAGGCCACATCTGTCCAAGTTCATCGCCCTATGGGAGCCCGATCGTTTTGGTGAAAAATAAGGATGGGACTTGGAGACTTTGTATTGAGTATCAAGCACCGAACAAGATCATTGTCGAGAATATGTAACTGATCCCATGAATTGATGACCTTTTGGCCCAACTCAAGGGGGCTAAATATTTCAGCAAGATTGACTTGAAGTCTGGGTATCACCAGGTATCAATCAAACCCTCTAATGTGTGGAAGTCTGCCTTCAAATCCAAGGAAGGCATTTTTTAATGGTTGGTCATGCCTTTCGGGTTGATGAATGCTCCTGAAACTTTCATGAGGCTGATGGATGACATCTTGCAACCATTCACCAACTCATTCATGGTGGTGTATTTGTATGATATCTTGATCTTCAGCCAGAGTTGGGAAGAACACCTCCACCACATTCGACAGGTACTCCAAACACTGCTACAACACAAGTTATGTGCCAATTTGGAGAAATGCACTTTTGGCATGACCAAGGTTCAATATATGGGATACATTATTAATGAGTGGGGGGTGCATGTGGACCTAGCCAAGATCCAGGTCAATCAAGATTTCCCATCCCCAACCACTCTAACAGAGCTCCATAGCTTTCTGGGTCTTGCCAATTCCTACCACAGGTTCATGTTGGGGTTCTCTCATATCACTTGGCCTTTG
The DNA here is from genome assembly GCA_034641835.2 of Pinus albicaulis. Classification (NCBI taxonomy): domain Eukaryota; kingdom Viridiplantae; phylum Streptophyta; class Pinopsida; order Pinales; family Pinaceae; genus Pinus; species Pinus albicaulis. Next base: position 326,505,475 of record CM076571.1, read on the forward strand.
ATTCAAGTCACCAAGGAAGGAGCGAAAGCAAAATTATTTTGGTCTGAATCTCAATAGAAGGTGATCATAGAGTTGAAGCATCACCTGTGCTCACATTACCAGACTTGCAACAACAATTTGAGATCGAGCTGACAGATGCTTCTAACTATGGTATTTTGGTAGTACTTACTCAACATGGGAATCCAGTGGCATATCATAGTGAGACACCTTCAGACACATTCTGAAAGTATCCCAGATAATCAAAGTTAGTTAGTTCTTCCCCATGTGTTGTCGTTGTTGTGGAAAAACCACAACCCCCATTATTATTATCTTTATAATAATAATGGGGACCCTCTATGTAAATTTTGGTCATATCACTATTTAATGGTTTCTTTTGGTTAAGTGTACGACACTTTTACGACATTTTCATTTTTCTTGGATTTACATTTAGATTGTTTCATTGAGTGCGATTTCTCACCAGTTTGCCATCAACTCTAATTTTGCAGAGTTTGAACTTACGGTTTGCAAATGACGCTTATTCAAAGTTTTAGTGATTTTTACTACCTAGGTTAAAAAAATACAAAATGTATATTTCTTTATTATTGTAAATTTAATTAATTTTTACTTATTTAATTAATAAATTATTATTTTATTAACTATCCTACAAAACCACATAATTCAAGAATTTATATATTTATTAACAAAACTATATAATAAAGTCTCATATCTATATATATATATATTTTTCCTTTTTGAAAATCCCTAATCCCCGAAAAACAGTTTAATATAAGTTTCAAAAAATTATGAGATTTCTCTCGTCCTAGATCCCATGAATTATTAATAAAGTAGTTGTAGTTTTATGCATCCGGGAATCGTTTTAATAAAGTGACTATAATTTTATGCATACAAGAATCATTTTAATAAAATGATTGTAGTTTAGTCTTTAAAAAACCCACCTCCACTTGGGTCTCTCCTCCTTCCTCATCCTCCTTCCTAACTCTCATTTCTCCCATATTTTCCGGAACTCCCACACCTTATTTCTTCCTTTTCCCTACGAGATCTCCCCCATTCAGGACTCTGACCTCCCTCTCCTTATAACTCCCATCCTAATTGTACACCTTTTCCACTAATGCCCTCAACCTCTTTAAATGAGGCTGAGACCTATTAAGCCACTTCACATTTTGTTTTAATATTTTATTAAATAATTTATTTATTTTTAAATGAGGTATCAACCTAAGTGGGATTGATTGTGGGGAAAACTCCACAGTTAAGCGTGCTTGAGCCTGAGGCAATCTAGGATGGGTGACCTCCCGGAAAGTCCTGGTTACAGGGTGCAAGCCCCGGAAGTGATGATTGACGCTATGTGATTCATTTTCAATCTCACTTCTTCACCCATGTGAGCATCACCCGATGCAATGAGTGCTAAGTGGACTATTCAAAAATCATGAGAAATTAGTGAGTTACGATTACCTATCATGGAAATGGTCATAGATGAATGACTTACTTAATGCAGTTGAATCCCAAAAAATGATATATATTATTTAATATAATTTAAATAACTTATAAATTATTTCTAATTAATTTAGTTGGTATATAATAATATTTTTACTTAATTTAATTTATTTAAAATAAGTTTCAAATTAGAAATATAATTTATAATTAATTTTTTAATAAAAAAATGCATAAATTTTGTCTAGACATTTATTTTCTAGCACTCTAACAATTTTTATAGCTTAACTTTGGAGAGTTATATCTCGAGTTATACTTGGCCAAATGAGGCCTAAGATGACTTGTTGGAAAGTTGAAATCAATGAGGAAAATCTGCGACATCAAACTAAGCAAATATGAATATCTAATCTCCAAAAAATTAGCAAAAGTTAGGATTTTGAATTTGTAACAAAAAACCTAATTTTTAGAAATTGATTTGCTAAAATTCCTGTTGTCATGATTTGGTTGAAGACTGCCTTATTGAGCTATAAAGGATTTAACAACGATAAATAGGAAGGTTTATTTTTTTTATATTTGCTTATTTAATTTGATTTTCACTGGAGAATTTGTTTGTCCCAATAATTTTATTTCGTTTAATTTTTCTCAGCAAATTAATTTATTTTATTTAATTGCTAATTGGCTTTGCAGAGGAAAATTGATTGAATAAGATGAAGTTGAAACATTTTGGAGCGATGTTATGAGGACAACAAAGAAGAAAATGGAGAATTTAAAGCTCTAGACTTGCTAGATCTTAAAACAACTTGAATAGTTCCTTAGTTTTTGTTTTCATTTTTGTAAATAAATACCAATTTTGAGAAAGAGAAAAGGATCTCTAGAAACCTCTAGGAGTTTCCTCTTCTATGCAACTAGGGGATTCTGAAGCACTTTGTTAGGGATTTTTAGCTATAGGAGAAAGGGGATACTAAGATTCGAGTAATTTTGGGATTTTCTCTCAGGATTTAAGTTTTGTTAGTGAGGTAAGACTTGAACTTTTGTAATTCTTCTTACTATTAGCAGAGTTGATTGCTCTGGGAGAATTGGTTGAGATCGAATTGGGAAACAAAGCAGAGAGACCATGTTTAACAATTTGTAAATAAAGTACTTTTATTTTGAATGTGAATTTTATCTTTTTTTATGGCCGATCTATGTGAAATGATTTTCATATTAAGCACTTTTGTTTGATGTGAAGACGAATGTCTTTTGGACTAGCTATCTAGTTCATTAGTCTCATAGATTTGCTGTTAATTTTCTATTTTTCTCAAGTGCTTAAATCATATTTCTGAGTAACTGTTTACTTAGAAATTTTCTATCTAAAATCGATTTAATTGCTATTGAAATCGTGTGAACTTTTTCCGAGTTTCAATAGTTAATCATTCATCATTCATATGTCTCCAACCATAGCATGTCTTGTAATCACAATATCATCTATTAAAACTAGTTCATTAGTCATATATTCATCATAGACAAAATGTGTTAATCCCCAATCATTTAATTGCTTTGCTATCGAGTGGGTTAGATCTACATCTACCTAATCGAGATAGGCTTAGCATTCCTTTCCTTTTTCTTGAATTTTAGAGTTAATTTGAATTTATATTAATCACTACATTTCTAGAAGTACCCTTACACAAGGTGAAAACTTTAGTGTGGCTTGGTTGAGCCCTCAAGTGAACATAAGGATTGTTTTCTTGGAATCTAGCAACACAAGGAAAATTCTGATATATTTCTCCCTATTTGGAAAGTAATATAAATACCATAAGTCAACAAGGAGGGAGAGGGGGTAACTGGACCTCATTGAACCAGTCATAACCACTAAATCAAACAGATAAGGGTTTAGCTGGGGCTATGACCGGGTGGTCTCCCTAACATGTTGATGAGGTCATTTTCGGCCATCAACATGGTGTAAGATTCACATCAAACAAAGTTTGTATGAAAAAGTTACGGCTCCTACAAGTCAACCTACTACGTTTACCACCATGTGATCTGAATGGAGTATTATTAGTGAATGCTATGCTAAGTACATCTTTTAGATTTTAAACATGCTTGCTTCTTATGTGCATAGATTTGAACTGAATAGCACGTTACTTCAATGGTTTCTTTTAAGTGTTCTTCAACCAGTATAATTCCATGAGCAAATTTTAAAACATGAAATCATCAAACACTTGGAAATAAATATGCATCAAACCACAAGACAAAAGCCATTGAAGAAGGAGTTCACCCCTCCTGGGCTATATCTCTTGGCCTGTAAACATGAATAGACCACTCTTGTATTTGGTGTCAAAATTACATATTAGTTTGCTGCCCAAAACATGTGGCTAGTACCCCTTCAAGGTAATGTTCTTCTACAAAGAAATCTCAAAATATCAACAACACAACATATCTCCTATAGAGATGACATGATTTCACTGGTGAGAGCTAGAAGCCCCTCACATAGACCCTTAAATTCCACACTGAAGAATACAATAAACAACTTTATGAATAAATAATTTAAAGTTAATACAAATGGATTATATTTTTTCATTAAGTTGTTAATGTATCTCTTTGAATAATTTAATTCTTGGATTCATTGATCACTAGGATAGATGATTGCTTTTGAATTATTATATCTTGCAGGTGCTTTTGATCCCTTTTTCTTGTCTTTGATCGCAGATCTTACATGCTGGATCGATATCTTCTAGAGCGACTGGATTGAGGATCAAATAAGCATTGGACTTCAGGTAGGAGCATCTCTCCATATGTAGTTAATTAATAATTCGGAAGCATAATGGTGTAGAGAAAATGGTTTGTATTTGTGTGTTTGTTTCTAGATATCCTTAGGATACTAGGGAGATCATTCTTGTCTGCAAGAAGGATTTGTTTGTCTAACAAAATGGCGACTCTGGTGGGGAAAAAATCTGAACTTAGTTTTCTTTTTCATTTTCAGTTTGATTTTTGAAATATTTCTTTGAGGTTTCTTTGATTTTGATTAACTCAAAACTGGGTTGGGTAGAAAACTCAATAGAATCCTTGACTGTAAATATGTATTTTTATTTTTTCTGTACTTTTCTTGCCTTCTGCACTTTTTGTTTAAAAACAGAGCGGTAGACTCCACAGATTTTAGTGCAATATAGTGCGGTACCACACCTTGTTCCATTAAAAACTGCGGACTTCTGGAAAACTTTTGAAAAAGTAGAAATTCTATTTTCTGGAATCCAATTACTTGATTCTTTGTTATTATCCCAATTTTTCTTGACTGTCAAATACCTCTGTGTGAGTTTCTTTCAACAATTTTTGTGTTTGAAGTGATCTTTTCAGCTAGTTTTCATTTTATGAGTAAGTGTTTGCCTTGTCTTCCGGTTGCTCTGAATCAGAAACTTTTATATACCTCAGCTACTTGGTATGTCATCGCTTTTCTGTTGAGTCATTGAACTTGATGCAAGTATTACTCTTATGAAAATTTGATTTGATTTTCATTTGCAAACTTAGAAAACCTTTAGCTTGATAAGGTCTGAATTTCATTTTAAAACCATTATTGGATGTTTTTGTTTTTTTTGCTGAGATAAGTAGAAAGTTCTTGGTTAGATTACAAACTGAGCTTAAACATCCTCCAACTTTTAGATAGAGTTCAAGATTAGATTTTACTTTTAGTTTTGAATTTTATAATTTTAAGACCTTTTAGCTTTCTTTTGGAAGAATTTAGATTCGTGTTTCCGATTTGAATGATTTAGGGAATTTCATTTTGAACAAAAGACCTTTTTTCTATGAAATTGAGTTCTCTGAATTGTCTTCTTTTCAAATTTTCTTATATAGGAAGGGAAGAATTGATGTTTTGAAAATTATTGAAATCTCTCAACTCTTTCCTCTAATTAGATTTCATTGAACAGAAATGAGTTGTTTCTCATATAGATGCATTGTAGTGTATTTTGAGTCAGGTCATTAAACATCATCGAAATTTCACTTTCGTACCTTTTGTCCTAAGAAACAGCCAGCTAAAAGTAACATTTAATTAAAATCAATCTGGAAATTTTATATTTTATAGGGCTCTTTTCCACCAACATAGCTTAGGCTAGTGTCTTGGAATAGATTTTAGTTAACTTTCCAAGGCAGTAAAAACAAACAAGTAGTCAATCTTGCAGTAGGAAAATCCAATTGTAGCATGTATGCTCTGGGAAGCTCTTCCTAAAGGAGTCAAGCACGAGATCATATCCGAACCAGTGAGGTAATCATACCTATCCCATTGGGAAATATAGCAGATGTGTATGTATTTAAAATGGTAAACCTTGGATAGACCATTGTTGAGGAGCATGGGGTCACTTGTTGGTAAACCTTGGATTATGTCAAGGAGCCTTCAAGGGATTGAGCTTGTTACTCTGCCCTTGCGTGTATATCGGATCGTAGACTATTCCCCTAGGTATATGTGTTCCCGTTTGTGACCTTAGTTGCTATAAACTTTAGGATTCTTTCCCAAGGTGACTGTGGAGGGAAGGTCCCACTCTACCTGGAGCAGACATCAACTAGACTCACTTTGACTCTCCGGAGGGTTATCTTCACTCGAGATGGTTTAAGTGGAGAAACTTGCACCGGTCTGTTTCATTAAGCAGATTGTCGGGGTAACTATTCCAACCGCCATTTCTGCATTAAAATTATACGATGTTGGATTTCATCACCAACTAGTGTTTTTAGTGCGGGAATCTACTGTTTGTGAGTGGATTGATCTCTTGTATTTTTATAAGAGTGTGATTCATTTGATTGTTTCCTTAGCGACTTTGGGATTTTTATTGAAATATTTCTTTGATTGTGTGTGTTAAAGGTTTTAATCGTGGATGAATTACCGAGACAATCACGTAGAATGAAGGGGAAACCCCCTGAATATACACCAAGCCAATTAGAAAAAATTAAAATTGAAAAAGGACAAACATCAGGGACTGGATCAACAAAATAGGAAGAAACATCTATTATTATTCATCCCGATTACAAAGTAGATCAACCGCAAGCAGCAGAGAATACTCCTCAGAAAATTTCTATTTCCAAAATAGTTGAACTTGCCTCTACAACAAGTGAATTATCATCTTCTGAACCTGAAATTTCTTAGCCATAAACTGAGTCTGCTACGTCTGAACCTACTTTAGAGTTCATTACTCCAACTCCTGGTCGCCTTGATTCACCTAGAGTGAGAGATCAGATCACAGAAGATCTTCCTCTTGGTCGTCCTGATTGACCTAGAGTGAGATATCAGATCACATAAGATCTTCCTCCTGGTCTCGTTATTATTGAAGAAGTTACTGACACAGAGGAAGAAGTTGTTCTTCCTTCAACTCAAGAAACTTTAGAACTTAGAGAACGTGAATCAATTTTTTATAGTCCTTTTAGACAAGACGCTTTGTATTCTTCACTGATAGACTTTCTGCAAAACGTTGGTATGAATTATTTGCCACCCCGAATTCCTTATTACCCTACACCAATAGGTTATAGACCTCCATTAAACATGTCTAGTGAGTCATCCATGTTTTTTGAATCTCCAGAAACTTTTTTGTATGGTGGTTCGTCTGTTCCTGTAGGATATCAATCAGTCTCTGGTACTTTCTCAGTAGCATCTCCTTTTCCCAACAAACAAATATCATCATCTGGCCCAAATGAATCAAATACTAGAACTTTGAACAATGAAAAATTTTATATGATGTCTGGAAATATTCCAAACCCTAGACCTCAAGGTAGTCAAATACCGCCTGGGGGCAACCTCAAAGTAGTCAAATACCGCCTGGGGAGCAACCTCAAGGACAATACATACCTCAGGGTCAATATCAACCCCAAGGACAGTACATACCTCAGGGTCAATATCATCCCCAGGGGCAGTATATGCCTTAAGGTCAGTACATGCCTCAAGGTCAATATCAACCTCAAGGGTAGTACCCAGCTCTAGGTTTGCAACCTCCTTTAGGACAACAGTTCTACCCATAACATCAAATGTTACAAGGAGGTGGAAATTATCCAGCTAATTATCAGCCATATGTTCAACCTAGTTATGGTCCTTCTTATGTACAACCTTCAAAGGGACCCTCATATCCCGGAGTAAATATGGTGTGGGATCCATCCCAAGTCCAACAGAATTTATAGCCCAATGTGCAAGTACCTTATTATCAAGCTGGACAACAAATTGGTTATAATCAAACCCAACAACCAGTCCAACCTACCATCCAAATACCTGCATCTGGTCCTGTTCAGCAGCCTGGTTTGAGTACACCTAGAACTCTGTCGCAAACTGCTGCTCCAACTTCTGTCTGACCTACCACACCTATTCCTCTAGTGTCTACAGCTCCTATTACTACTGCCCCTCAAATATTAGTACAGATTCCTCAAGTTTCTGCTCCGCAGTTTGGACCTACAGTTCACACTATTGTTCAGATGCCTGCAGGACAACCTGGTACAAGTACAGTTATAACAAGTCAACTTCAGTTTACTTATCAACCGTATCAAGGGCAGTATCAATATGGACTTGTTCCAAAAAATCCAGTTTATCAACAATACCCGTATCCTAGGTGTACATATCAAACACCTGTTCGACCCCAGTATGGTCCGGTTATTCCTGGTTATCCAGGGGGCATTCCGATTCCAAATGCAGGCTATTCCAAGATATCTTGGATATCCTCCTAATGGAACTGGTTTAGTTTCACAAGGTTATCAGCAAGATCCTAACCGTCGATTGCCATTCATAGCAACTTTGGATTTACTTGATTTGTCACGCCTTACGAATGATCCCATATATTATCACCCGTATTGGTCGTCAATGCCAAATAAGTTTCCCAGTGATATCTCAAAGTTTGAAGGAAAATCAGGAGAGGATCCTTCTAACCATGTCATGACTTACCACCTCTGGTGTGCATCCAACTCATTGATCGACGATTCCATTCGACTAAGAATTTTTCAGAGAACGTTAATAGGATTAGCTGCCAAATGGTACATTGAACTACCACGAGGCTCATTTAACAATTTCAATGCTCTAGCAACCACTTTCTTAACTCATTTTTAGTTTCCAGTCAGATACGACAATGGCACGAAATTATTAACTTCACTAAAACAATCTACGTCTACGTACATATCAGATCATATACATGAATGGCGACGTAGAAGACATTTGGTGAAAGTTTTTATTTCGGATAAGATATTGACAGAATGGTTTATAAAACCATTACTGCCAAAAATCACTGAAGATGTAGCTAAAGGAGTAGTTGTTACAGAAGAACAAGTCATTTCTCAAGCTCAGTATCTTGATTTGGTATATACCCAGTCAGGTTCTTTGTACGAGAAAATTCCCGATTTACCGCGTCCTGGTAAGATAAAAACAACTCCTTCAGGGTCTCATGCCGCTGATGGTGTAATCGGTTTAGTTAGTACGACTAAGAGTAATAAGAACTCTTCAAAGGTTACTTCTCCCATAATAAATTTACCCGATTCACCAAAAGGAGATTCTTCCCTATAAACTTCTGCTGATATTCACATTGTAGATTCATCTACCACAAAGTCAAAATCTGGCAACAAGAAGAAAGGGAAGAATAAAAGTAAAAATAATTCATCTCCCAAGGAAAAAACTGAGAAAAATGAGCCGACTGATGATAAATGGAAACCTCGTTATCCTTGTCTTATCTGTGACAAGGATCATTTCACCAAAGAATGTCCGCATAGGTTTGAGGTATCCAAGTTCGTCAAAGTTTCACCCACACCCACTGTCTTGAAGGATCCTTTTCCTGTTCAAGATAGAAAAATGATTAGATCTTCTTCTAATACATCAACAGATATTTTGATGATGTCTCAAGTAATGGTTGCGACTCGATCGCAAGACTATGGAAGTAAATATCCTGTCACTCGTAAAGAAGTAGAAAATTATAATTTAGTACCAGCTACATCTCCTTCGGTTTCTGATCCACTTCATGTCGAGAAACCCAATCCTAATCTGGTAATCAAACCGCCTGCTAAAGGTGTACTTCGTAAATCAGCTTTCAATCCACATGCGAGAGCTGCTCAGAACTACAACATTGTTGAAGATTTAGCAATATCTCCTTCAGCATTGTCGGCGTTAGAAGTGCTGCAATCATGTCCAGCACAAAGGAAATTACTTTTATCAGCTATTGGAGCTATAGATCTTCAAGATTCAAACATTATGGTCTTCGATTTAGAAAATTTTACACCACGGCTCCCTCATCAAATGGCTTTTCATATTCCAGTACTAGTAAAAAATAGACATTTCTTTCGTACTGTTATTAATGAAGGGGATTCTACGTGTATTATGTCGTTAAACTGTTGGAAATCACTTGGTTCTCCGACACTTAACTAATCCCCGACAATCCTCAAAGCTTTTGATGGAAGAGGATTCCATCCATTCAGAATTTTGCAAGATCTACCTATAGAGGTCGAAGGTAGAACCATTAATTTAGATGTGGAGGTAGTTGATGCCCCTCTAGATTACAACCTTATTCTGGGTCGAAGTTGGCCTTATGCTATGACTCCTATTTTTTCATCTGTCTTTCGATTAATCATGTTTCCTCATCAAGGAAATATTGTGAAAATCGATCAACTCTCATATTATTCGTCTGACCCAGCTTCTATAGATAGTATTCAACATATTGGAAAATCAACTATCCCATATGAGGATGTTGGAGTAGGTTTAATTAAAGATTCCGCTTTAATGGGAACTTTTTCTATGCCTCCACCTAACGTACCGCGTACTATTGCTAATATCAATATGATTACATCAAGCACTATTCCATTTGATGATCCTTGGGTAGTGCCTTTAGAGTCAGAACTGGATCCATTCAATGGCGCAATGCCTTTGAGTCCTTTTGAGATAGCATATCAAGCAATACAGTCATTTTCCAATCCACCATCAACTGATTTTGATCCAATGAATGTGGTCAATGAAGAATTGTTTTCACTGTCAAGCTCAGATATAACATCAATTCCTGATCCTTTTAAAGAAATGATTTATACTGATGAAAGCATTCATGAATTCTTGTCCATAGATGATTTACCATGGGATGATCTCCATCATAGGTCATCATTTTTACCTGAGCTTGATAGATTCGAAAATATTTTTTCATCTATTTTTACAGTTGACTATGTCAAGGAACCCCAGAGTCCAATATCGATCACAAATTCGGATTTTGAAGTTAATTTGGGAAATATTTCTTCAACGGTTCCCATTTACATATCAGTTAAACCAAGAATTATTTAAAACATTCATATAGGTGCTTCTTGTACGTTAGATGAAATTACTACATATAAAGCCATATTCCAAGAATTCCGCGACACATTTGCCTGGTATTATGAAGAAATGCCAGAAATTAATCCCAAAATTGTCATTCATGAAATCAAATCTTACTCGGATGCTAAACCTATCAGGCAAAAATTACGTCCGATACATCCAAAAAAAGCTACTGCTATCAAAGCCGAAGTTGAGAAATTACTACGAGCAGGTTTTATTTATCCTATCCCGTTAACGGATTGGGTATCTAATATCGTTCCTGTTACTAAAAAACAAGGAACTATCCGATTATGTGTCGACTATAGGGATATTAACAAATCTTTTCCTAAGGACAATTATCCGACTCCTTATATCGACCAAATCATTGACGATTGTGTCGGAAATGAAATGTATTCATTTATGGATGGATTTTCCGGATACAATCAATTAAACATACTCCCTGCCGATCAACCAAAAACAACATTCATTTGTCCTTGGGGAACATTTGCTTACTGTAAACTACCTTTCGAATTGAAGAATGCTGGTGCAACTTTTGAAAAGGCAATGTCTTATGCTTTTCATGACATCAAACACATTGTGCAGCCTTATCTCGATGATTTACCTGCTCATTCATTACACACGCAAGATCATCCTACTCATTTACGAGCAATTTTTATGAGATGTAGGCATTATAAGATTCTCTTGAATCCCCACAAATGTGTTTTTCATGTGCAATCTGGTAGATTACTGGGATTTTTTATTTCGAAATAAAGCATTCGTGTCGATCCTTCGAAGGTTGAGGCTATTATCAATTTACCTCCTCCTTCGACACTTCACCAACTCCAAATTTTGCAAGGGAAAGCAAACTTTCTGCATAGATTTATCCAGAACTATGCTGAGTTAACAAAACGTTTTACTAGGTTGTTGAAACAGAATGTTCCTTTCATTTGGGATGAGATCGCTGATTGATATTTTGATTCTTTAAAACACATGTTGACCCATGCACCATTATTGTTGAAAATGCAGCAAGATGATGGAGCTTAGTGAAATGAAGTCGCCTTCACTAAGTGGGCCCGCAGGCAAATTCTGGCGCAAAGTCTATTTTTAGGCTATGTCTATTTTTAGACATATGGAGCATGGTCCAGGGGTTGCAGTATGTTATTCTTGGAGTATTGGTCATGTTCGTAAAAATAGATGGACCTCTATTTTTGGACCTATAGGTCGAAGTCTATTTTTAGACTGCCTATCCTAAAAATAGGGAAGTCAAATATTATTTACCCTTAATAATATTTGGACTCTAAACTTCAGTTTACTCTCTTGGAGCACTTCAGTTCAAGCTACAGAAGTGTCTCATGCATCTGACAGAGGAATTACGCTACTCCTAAGGGTTTTGTGAGCTCATGCATGGTTTACTTCAGTTAGGACTTCAGTGGCAGAAGTTTGGTGGAGTTGATGAGACGGTTGGTGGAGTTGTGTTCGGTTTAACTTAGTTGAACTAGTTGAGATTAGTTTAACTAGCTAATCAACTAGTAATGAGTGGAGTGAATTAAATATTATTTAATTCATTAATTAGTAACTCATTATTCATCTCAAGAACACATCAGTTCACTACAGTGCATGGACAGTTCAGTGGAGACCAGTGAAAGAGGTAGATGAAAGGGTGGAGTTAGCTATCAGTGGCGACATCAGTTGTGCATGAGATTTGCACCACACTTGGAGGAAATTACCAATGATGATTGCGCTGTCAAGCCAAGGAGATTCGAACCTTGGATCTCTATTTAGACAGGCCATGATTGCGCAATAGAGGCAAGGCAATTAGTGGTGAGTTTTGAACCAGTAACCTGTTCAAAACCAAGCTAGTTTGTGTGTAACTTTATGAGAAAGTACTGAGTACTTGTGAGGAGTATTGTACTGAGTTTGTTACATGATTTCTCCATTATAATATACACAATAGCTGTGGGGTTTTCAGCTATAAGCTTTCCCCATACATACTGTGTTAATGTGTATGATGATTTGATGTGCTATCGCTTGTTTTATTTTCCGCATGTGTGATGATCTGAGTGGAAGAGATTATGTGTTGCATATAAATTCGAATTGTATGTGATCAGGATAGTCTCAGTGGATAATTAATCATTATTCAGCAAATTTCTACATGGTATCAGAGCTATTGAAGCAGAGATTGATCATCACAATGATTACAAACTTATTTCGGTAGACAGAGTCTGCATGCGGGCCAGGTAGCCTCTGGATCCATCCTTTCCTTTGAAAGGTGATACATCCAGTAAATGCCCCTGCAGTCGATCTCTGTGCTAGAAATAATTTGTTCTCACAGATCAAGAGCGGTTGAGCTTTGAGTTGGAATTCGAATTTTGCAGCAGTTTTGTTTTCTTGGTGCCAGAGTTGAAAATGTCTTTCAACGGTTTGCAACTCGAATATGCTCTTGAAGGCAGTTCGAATTATGTTGCATGGAAGGATCGCATGGAGGCAGTATTAGAAGATAATGGACTGAAGGAGTTTGTAGATATGGATGTCCAAAAGCCCACTGATCCTGCTGAAGTCGAAGCCTGGCAAAAGAAGATGGCGAAATGTCGAAGGATCCTGTTGGAGGGCGTCAAGGATCATATTGTATCCAGCCTGCATGGAAAGGCTTCTCCATATTTAATGTGGAAAGCTTTGACGGATCTATTCCAGAGTAAGAGCGACCAAAGGAAGCTGGCGCTCAAAGATAAGCTCGGGAACATCAAGATGGAGAAGGGCGACAGTATCGCCAAATACCTCACGAAGTTCACTCAATGCAGAGATGAGCTGGGAAGTGTGGGGGTGACTGTCGAAGACGAGGACTTGATCATCACAATGATTACAAACTTATTTCGGTAGACAGAGTCTGCATGCGGGCCAGGTAGCCTCCGGATTCATCTTTCTTCGGAAAGTGAAAGGTCTGGTAAATGCCCCTTGCAGTCGATCTCTGTGCTAGAAATAATTTGTTCTCACAGATCTAGAGCGGTTGAGCTTTGAGATGGAATTCAAATTTTGCAGTAGTTTTGTTTTCTTGGTGCCAGTGTTGAAAATGTCTTTCAACGGTTTGCGACTCGAATATGCTCTTGAAGGCAGTTCGAATTATGTTGCATGGAAGGATCGCATGGAGGTAGTATTAGAAGATAATGGACTGAAGGAGTTCGTAGATACGGATGTCCAAAAGCCCACTGATCCTGCTGAAGTCGAGGCTTGGCAAAAGAAGATGGCGAAATGTCGAAGGATTCTGTTGGAGGGCGTAAAGGATCACATTGTATCCAGCCTGCATGGAAAATATTCTCCATATTTGATGTGGAAAGCGTTGACAGATCTATTCCAGAGTAAGAGCGACCAAAGGAAGCTGGCGCTCAAGGATAAGCTCAGAAACATTAAGATGGAGAAAGGTGACAGTATCGCCAAATACCTCACGAAGTTCACTCAATGCAGAGATGAGCTGGGAAGTGTGGGGGTGACTGTCGAAGACGAGGACATGGTCGACCTGGCTCTCCTTGGTCTTCCGAAGGCTTGGCACTCATATCAAGATAGTGTCAATGGTCGGGAGAAGCTGCCGGGATGGGGGCGCCTTTGGGCGGATCTCATGCGGGAGGAGATAAGGAGGACTACTCGAGATGGATCTTCATCCAGGTATACGATGAAAAAATTGTGCTTTGTTGCCAAAGCAAAGAAGGGGAAGAGCAAGAAGGCTTCTCAGTCTGGTGTAAAAGGCAAGAAGCAAGACATGTCCAAGGTGAAGTGTTTTCACTGTCACCAGCATGAACACTATGCCACAAATTGTCCGCAGAAGAAGAAAAATAAGAAGGCTGCCAGATCTGCAGCGGGAGAGGCATTGGCTTCTCAATTCAAACTGGATTTTTCACTGATCGCATGCTTGGTTTCAAGTGTGGCGGGATCAGTTTGGTTCTTGGACAGTGGTGTGTCATTTCACATGACCGGAGATCGAGATCTGTTTTCAGATCTGGAGGAAAAAGATCTTGGAGTGCACATCGAGATGGGCGATGATGGTAGATACAGTGCGACTGGTATCGGTACCATTTCCTTTGAGAGGGAGTCTGGTAAACCTTTCATATTGAAGGAAGTTTTGCATGTTCTAGGATTGATGAAGAACTTGATCTCTGTAGCGATGTTGGAAGACAAGGGGTATGATGTGGTCTTCAGCGAAGGAAAAGCTTTCCTGCGCAGTAAGACTACTGGTGAGACCCGAAAGATAGGGGTTCGAGTCAAGAACCTTTATCAGTTGCAAGTAGATGGCTGCGCAGCAATGGCATGCAAGGCGGGGGAAGTGGTGAGCCGGGATGATGAGGGCGAACTGTGGCACAGGAGATTGGGCCACCTTCACCATGGAGCTTTGAAGATCCTGCAGCAGATTTCTACTGGGCTTCCTAAGGGCACTCTTGCGCAGTCAGATCAGTGCAAGGGGTGTACTTTGGGAAAGTATGTGAAAGCCACCTTTCACGAGAAGGATAGTCGCGCCACGACAATCCTTGAGAGAGTTCACACAGACGTGTGTGGTCCTTTCTCAGTTGCTTCGACAGCAAAGCACAAGTATTATGTGATCTTTGTTGATGATTTCTCTCGAAAGTGCTAGATCTTCTTCATGTAGAAGAAGAGCGATACATTCGCGAAGTTCTGTGAGTTTAAAGCACTGGTCGAGAAGGAGTCGGGGAAGAAGGTGATTGCTCTAAGGAGTGATAACGGTGGTGAATTCATCTCGGCTGAATTCAAGGAGTTCTGCAGCGTAGAAGGGATTCGGAGAGAGCTCATCGCACCCCACAACCCACAGCAGAACGGGGTGGCTGAGCGGAAGAACAGAACGATCGTGGGTGCTGCACGGGCGATGTTGCATGATCAGGGCCTACCCCTTCACTTGTGGGCTGAGGCATGCAATACAGCAGTGTATGTGCAGAACCGTTGTTCTCACAAGGTTCTTGGCATGAGTACACCAGAGGAGGCTTATTCTGGCAAGAGGCCTGATATTTCCCATTTGCGGATTTTCGGATCTCCTGTCTACATGCATGTGAAGAAGGATGCAAGAAGGAAGCTGGATCCAACTGCTGAAGTTGGAATATTTGTGGGGTACACTGATACACCTCACAACTATCGGGTGTATGTGCCAGACAGTCGCAAGACTGTTGTGCGACGGGATATAAAATTTCGGGAGGAGAAAGCCATGCAGTGTTCGCTTGAGAGGGAGCTACACTTGCATGCAGATGAGGAGCTGTTAGTTCCTAAGGAGGAGCTTCCGGATGTGGATCAGCCACAAGAGGAAGTTCAGGAGGTGGAAGAAACCACCCATGCGGCGCCAACCATCAGAGGGCGCATGCGCACTACAGAAGCTGAGCGACTGGCTCGAGATGCAGAGAAGGTTGTAGGACCACCTACAGCACAGCGCAGACAGAGGCAGTCACCGGATCGGTACACTGGATACATGGCTCTTGTGAGTCAATGTGTCGTGACGGAGTCATCCTCTTTTGAGGAAGCTGTGGAGGAACCCGCATGGGTAGATGCCATGATCGAAGAATATGATTCGATCGTCAGAAACAGTGCATGGGAGATTGTCCCAAGACCGGAGGGGAAATCAATGGTGGGTTCGCGATGGATCTACAAAGTGAAGTAGGCGGCTGACGGGAGTGTGGAGAAGTACAAGGCGAGATTTTTCGCCCGTGGCTTCTCACAGATCGAGGGGATCGATTATGAGGAGACCTTTGCACCTGTCGCAAGGTACTCTTCCATACGGACGATCCTAGCTCTCTCGGCGCAGATGGGATGGCACATCCATCGGATGGATGTGAAGACTGCGTTCCTCAACGGAGTCATTGAGGAGGAGGTGTACATAGAGCAGCCTGAAGGTTTCGAGATCTTCAGCAGTGAGTCGCATGTTTTCCGACTCAAGAGAGCACTGTACGGGCTGAAGTAAGCACCTCGTGCTTGGTACACACGGATTGACGAGTTATTTCCTTGGGCTTCGTTTTCGAGAGTGAGGCGGGATCTAACACATGCCGGTGTGGTGGAGGGAAGTGTTACTGCTTGTATCACCCATTCATTGGCAGCTGTATGAGCTCACCATCACTCATACTTCCTCCTTTTGCAAGTCAATATCTCAACTCCTCATATCAAGCTTCAAAATCAGAAGAAAATCCTTAAAATCCCCTAAAGAATTGGTATCGCACTTTCTCTATGCATTCCCTGCGGTCCCGCACCTAAATCTCAGCCTGCATGCGGAACCATACCGCACGTTCTTTGTGTAATGGGTGCGGACCCCTGTAAAACATAAAAAGGCGAGAAAATGAAGATAAAAGTGAATTCCAGGTGAATTCTAGAAGGTTCTGGATGGGAATTTTCGGGAATGGATACGCTTTGAAGCTGGTTCATGCATCCCTCACTTAATGGAGCTAACCCCTTGATGTAAGGAGCTTATCCCTTTGAAGGAGGATTCTATCCCTTCATATTTGGAACTAGAAACCTCCTCTCTCTTTCACTATAAAAAGAGGCCTTGGGTAGCCTCAAAGGGAGTTCAAGCTTATGAGATTTGAAGTTAAATGCTGTTGAGATTTAGACTTAGTTAACTAAGACTTTCTGTGAGGTTAAATCACTCATCTCCATTTGTCTTAGTTCAAAGAGTGCAATGCTTGTCAGAGTAAAGGAGATTCCTGCTTCGGACCCCGGGAGGACCTGCACAACATCAAGGCACAGGTTGTAAGGGTTTTCTATCTTTAAAGTTAATACAAATATACTCATTTCTCTCATTAAACTGTCAATTTGTGGTTTATTTCATAAATTCCTTGATCATTATGATAAGTATGATTTATGATAATGTCTATACAGGTGCTGCTTAATCTTTTTCCTTGTTTGTGATTGCAGATATATGAAGGACGTTCTTTCAGTGCACGGGAAGGACTTCAACAAAATCAAGTAAGCAAGCAAAGCGTTGGACATAAGGTAGGCCTTGCACCCGTATAGTGTTTTTATAAATCGCATATGCTTAGAGAGAGATTAGTATAATTGGCTGTTTGTTGCTAGTTACCTTTAGTACTAGAGAGATCGGTCTTGTCCGCAAGACGGATTAATCTACACAACAAAATGGCGACTCCACTGGGGAAGGACTTGTTTGTTCTTGGTTCTCTTTGATTTTTGACTTGAGAAAAGATTTCTTTTTCTGGTTTTTGATTGATTCACATCTGTCTGGGTACTTTAAATTTTTCTGTTTTTGAAAATTTAGAAGTGTTTTGAGTTTTTCTGCAATTTTTGCTAGGACCGCACTCTGCATAATTGTGACAGTGCGGGCAGTTTCACACGTTCTTTATAGAATACAGTGCGGGACCGCACCTATCAACACTGCTTACATGCGGACCCTGTAAAAATTTTGAAAAATTTCTAGGTTTCTTTTTCTGGTTAATTTTTAGATCTTTGGTTTCTGCCCAGACTGGTTATTGTGTCTATCAAGAATTCATTGTTTATGAACTCCAACAGTGTTAGTGTTTTGAATGATTTTCTAGGAGATTTTTCTGTTTGGTCTTTGTAGTGATTCAAATTTTTTGACAATTTGCAGTATCTCAGATCACATAAGATCTCTTTTTGTCTCTTGAATCCGACCTCATTGTGAAAACATCCTAGATTGAGAAATTAAGCCTTTTGATTTCTTTGCAAATCTTCGAAAGAACTTGCTTCAAAGTTTTGAATTTCATTTATTCTTTGAGTGTTTTGAAAAACATATTTTGAGTGTTTTTTGATCTGTTTGTTATCTGAACGAATAGATTCTTAGTTTGCTGAACAACTAAGAGAAACATTCATAAAAAAAAAAAACTCTAAAAGCTTCTACTCAATTTAGATTAGTTCTCAAAATTAGTTTTTGTAGTTTTGAATAGTTTTAATTTTTGTAGATTTCTTTCGAAAGAGAATTGTTTTGTAGCTTCTTGTTTGGAAAAGAAAAGAGTTTTTCTTGTGAGCTTTGATAGTTTATTGAAAAGACAAAATAGTTTCTTTCAATTAGTTTTCATGTTTGAAGAAGGAATTTGAAGGTTGCATTCTCTAACTCTTCTTTAGATAGAAAGTTCATTGAAAGAAAAAAGAATTGAATATCATCATAGGTGCATTTTAGTGTTTTTGGAAGTCGAGTCTTCACATCATACAAAGTTTCATTTCCACGCCCATTGACTTAAGAAACAGCTCTTAAAAGTAACGCTTAAATAAAATTCATCTAGTAATCTTTTTATTTCTAGGGCTCTCATCACCAACATAGCTTAGGCTAGTATCTTGGAGTAGGGAGTAATTAACTCTCCAAGATAGATAAAACAAACAAGTAGATATATCTTGCGGTAGGACGAATTCCAGTTGTTGCATGTATGCTCTGGGAAGCTCCTCTTAAAGGAGTTAAGCACGAGATCATATCTGAACCAGTGGGGTAATCAATCCTTCCTCATTGAGAACGATAGAAGATATACACGTATTAAAAATGGTAAACCTCGGATAGACCATTGTCGAGGAGCCAGGGGTCACTTGTCGGTAAACCTTGGATTCTGTTCAAGGAGCCTTCAAGGGGATTGAGCTTTGTTACTCTACCCTTGCGTGTGTGTCGGATCGTAGACTGTTCCCCCAGGTATATTTGTTTCAGTTGGTAACCTTAGAGGCCATAATCTTTAGGATTCTTTCCTAAGGTGACGGTGGAGGGAAGATCCCACTGTACCTGGAACAGATGTCGACTAGACTCACTTGGACTCTCTGGGGGGTTCTCTTCACTCGAGATGGTTATGTGAAGAAACTTGTGCCAGTCTGTTTCATTAAGCAGGTTGTCGGGGTAACTATTCCAACCGCCCTTTTCGTGTTAAAACTCTACTAAGTTGGATTTCATCACCAACTAGTGATTTTAGTACGGAAAGTTACTTGTTTGTGTGTGGTTTGAACTCTTAGATTTTTTAAGCGAGTGATTCAATTGTTTGTTTCTTAGAGACTATAGGTGTTTTCATTGAAATTTTTCTTTGTTTGCGTGTGATTAGATAATTTTTCATCGTGGCGGAATTGCCGAGACAATCCCGGAGAATACAAGGGAAACCCCCTGAATTTACACCGGGTCATCTTGAAGGGCTTCGAGCTCTGGTACCACACAGTAGCCGTAGACTTAGATCAACAGAAGCTGAAAGCTCTGCTATTGTGATACATCCTGATCATCAAATTCCTACAACAGAATATATTCAAGAACCGATTTCAGTTTCTGAAGTCACTGAAGATATTTCTCCTTCTGGTGAATTATCTGACGAACCTGAAATCTCTGAGCCTGAAACTGAATCTTCTGTGTTAGAAACATCCTCAGGATTTATCTCACCAACTTCTAGCGATCCAGGTTCAACTAGGGTTAGAAATATCATTACTGAAAATCTTCCCTCTGGACTAATTTCTATAGAAGAACTTACTAATCCAGACGAAGACATATCTCTTCCCAACTCCCCTCAATCGTTAAATCTTAGGGAGCGTGAATCTATTTTCTACAGCCCTATTCGAACTAATCCATGGTATCTCTCTTTAACTGATTTTTTAGAGAATCCGGGTCTTGCTTTTTATCCACCTCGAGTTCCATTTCATCCTACACCCAGAGGTTATTATCCGTCATCTATTATGGCTGGAGAGTCGTCCATGTTTTCGCAAACGCCTGAATCTTTTTTACATGGTGGTCCTTCTGTTCCGGCGGGATATCAGTCTTTGTCTGGTACTTTCTCAGGAGCAACTCCTCAACCTATCGAAAATGTGTTATCATCTGGTCTTGGTGGACTTAAAATTGAAACGTCGGACGCAGAGCAAGTTTATATGATGTCTGGTAACATTCCTAATCCTCAAGCTCAAGGCAGTCAATTTCCTTCTGGGGGTCAAACTCAGGGAACTCAGTTACCGCCTGGGGGGCAACCTCAGGGTAGTCAATTACCGCCTGGGGGGCAACCCCAAGGTAGTCAGTTACCACCCGGGGCTCAACCTCAAGGTAGCTTTTTCCCAGGACAAACTGTGGATCAATATTATTTTGGGGGGCAACCCCAAGGACAGTACATACCTCAAGGTTACCAACCTCAAGGGCAGTACATTCCTCAAGGTCAACCCCAAACTCAATATGCTCCTCAGGGTCCTCAACAACCCCAGCTTCAGTACGTGCCTCAAGGTTATCAACCTCAAGGGCAGTACCCAATGCAAGGTTACCAACAGCCTTTTGGTCAACCATCTGTTCAAGGAGCCGGAACTTTACCTTATTATCAACCCTACGTTCAACCAGGTTTTGGTCCTTACGTTCAACCTTCTACGGGACAATACCCCGGAATGATGGTGTGGGATCCGTCCCAATATCAACAGCCTACTGTGCAGTTACCTTATCAACCTGGTCAGCCATTGGTTTCTGGTTCAACTCAGCAACCTGTTCAGCCAGCTATTCAAACTCCTGCACTTAGTTCAGTTCAGCAGGCTGGGCCTAGTACACCTCAGACTCCGCCCCAAACTGTTGTAACTGCTGCAACGTCTGTTCAACCTGTTACACCTATTTCTGGAGTGTCTGTAGCCCCGAGTTCGGCTATCCCTGTATCTGGGCAAATCCCTCAAGTCTCTGTACCTCAGTCAGGACCTTTAGTTCAGACTACAGTGCAGATGCCTGCAGGACAAGCCGGTACAAGTACAGTTGTTACGAGTCAACCTCAATTTACTTATCAACCGTACCAAGGACAGCCGCAATTCGGTCCCTATGTTCAGAATCCAAGCTATCAACCATACCCTGGTTATACTTATCAACAACCTCAGTATGGTCCGATTCATCCTGGTTATCCAGGAGGTTATACAATACCTAATGCTAATCCGATTCCTAGTTATCCTGGGTATCCGCCTCCTAGATCTGCTTTGGCTTCTCAAGGTTTTCGTGACCCTAACCGTCAGTTACCGTTCATCGCAACTTTTGACTTACCAGATTTGACGCGCCTTACTAATGATCCTATTTTCTATTATCAGAACTGGCCGTCAATGCCTCATAAGTTGCCCGGTGACATACCAAAATTTGAAGGTAAGTCAGGAGAGGATCCATCAAATCATGTGATGACTTATCACCTTTGGTGTGCATCTAATTCTATTATTGATGATTCGATTCGCTTACGTCTTTTCCAAAGGACACTCATAGGTCTTGCAGACAAATGGTACATTGAGTTGCCACGAGGCTCGTTTCATAATTTCAGTCAGTTAGCAACGTCTTTCTTAACTCATTTCCAGTTGCCTGTCAGATACGACAATGGCACAGAATTATTAACTTCACTAAAACAATCTACGTCCACGTATATTTCTGATCATATTCATGAGTGGCGACGTAGACGGCGTTTGGTGAAGGTTTATATTCCGGATCAAATTTTGGCAGAATGGTTTGTAAAATCATTATTTCCCAAGATCACTGAAGATGTAGCTAAGGCTGGTGTTGTTACTGAAGAGCAAGTAATTGCTCAGGCTCAGTACCTTGACCTCGTCTATACGCAGTCAGGTACTTTACATGAAAAAATTCCCGATTTACCCAAACAAGGTCAAATAGCTGCTGCTCCTTCAGGGTCTCATGCCGCTGACGGTATGATTGGTACAGTTAGTTCTAAAAGTAAGAAAAAATCATCAAAGAATTCTTCTCCAATTATAACTTTACCTGATTCCCCGAAAGGAGAATCCTCTCAAGAAGTTTCTGCCGATATTCATGTCGTTGAAACATCTACGGCAAAATCAAAATCCGGTGGTAAAAAGAAGGGGAGGAACAAAAACAAGAAAAATTCGAAGGAAAAAACAGATAAAGAAGAATCCAATGACGAGAAACGTAAACCTCGCTATCCTTGTTTCATTTGTGAACAAGATCACTTCACAAAAGAATGTCCATATCGAGAGGAGGTTACGAAACTCATTAAAGGATCGCAACAACCCGTTGTCTTGAAGGATCCTTTTCCAATTCAAGATAGCAAGATGATTGGTTCTTCCTCGACCACTTTAGAAGAGCCTATTATGATGATGTCTCATGTAAGGGTTGCGACGCGATCGCAAGATTACGGTTCTAAGAATCCCGTTGATGGCAAAGAAGGAGAGTCTTCCAATGCCAACGCATCAAATACAACTCCTCCTATTTCCGGTCCGCTACAGATCGAGAAACAAAATCCAGACTTGATAATCAAGCCGCCTGCTAAAGGTGTTCTTCGTAAATCAGCTTTCAATCCACATGCGAGAGCTGCTCATAATTACAACATTGTTGAAGATTTAGTTGTTTCTCCTTCAGCAATGTCGGCTTTGGAAGTGCTGCAATCGTGTCCAGCACAACGTAAATTGTTATTGTCTGCCATAGGAGCTGTTGATGTTCAAGATTCTAACCTTATAATCTTCGATTTAGAAACTAGTACACCGCGTCTTCCTCACCAAATGGCTTTCCAGATTCCAGTGTTAGTAAAAAACAGACCTATTTTTTGGACTGTGATTGATGAGGGAGCTTCAACGTGTATTATGTTGCTTCAGTGTTGGAAATCTCTTGGTTCTTCTACACTTAACCAATCTCCAACGATTCTAAAAGCTTTTGATGGTCGAGGTTTTCAACCTTATGGTATTTTGCAGGATTTACCCATAGGGGTTGAAGGCAAAATTGTTAATCTAGATGTGGAGGTGGTTGATGCCCCTCTAGATTACAACCTTCTACTGGGTCGTAGTTGGTCTTATGCTATGACTGTTGTTGTCTCTTCGGTCTTCCGACTTATAAAGTTTCCATATCAAGGAAGAATCGTGACAATAGATCAGTTAACTTATTTTTCGTCAGACCCAGCCTCTACAGAAACAATCCAGCATGTTGGTAAAACGACTATCCCTTATAAGGATGTTGGAGTAGGTTTGGTTAAAGATTCTGGTTTACTAGGAACTTTTTCCTTTCCTCCTCCTAATGTATCGTCTTCTACTGCAACTATTCATATGATTTCGTCAGACACAGTTATGTCTGATGATCCTTGGATTCTACCTTCAGAATCCGAGATCGACTCATTTGATGGCGCGATGCCTTTGAGTCCATTTGAAATTGCGTACCAGACTGTACAGTGTTTTTCCAACCCCTTTTCAACCGAAATCGATCCAATGAATGGGATCCAAGAGGAATCGCTTTCTATTTCTAGTTCAGACACAACGACATTTCCTGAAATTGTTCATACAGATGAGCAAATTCGTGAGTTTTTGTCTGTTGATGATTTACCATGGGAAGATCTCCATCATAGGTCTTCATTCTTACCTAAATTAGATCATTTTGAAAATGATTTCGCTTCAATTTTTACTACTGAATATGCCAAGGAACCTCAGAATCCATTGCAAAATCCTGATTCTGAGTTTAATTTGGAAAATATATCTAGAACGGTTCCAATTGACATTTCAGTAAAACCAGGAATAATTGAAAACATTCATATAGGTGCTTGTTGTTCAGATGAAGAAATTCAGACTTATAAAGCCCTATTTCAAGAATTCTGTGACGTGTTTGCCTGGTCTTATGAAGAAATGCCAGGAATTGATCCATCGATCGTGGTTCATGAAATTAAGACTTACCCGGATGCTAAACCTGTTCGTCAACGATTACGTCAAATACATCCTAGAAAAGCTGCTGCTATTAAAAATGAAGTTGAAAAATTACTTCGAGCAGGATTCATTTATCAAATTCCCTTAACGGATTGGGTATCGAATATTGTTCCTGTCACTAAAAAACAAGGAACAATAAGAGTATGTATCGATTATAGGGATATTAATCGAGCGTGTCCAAAAGACAATTATCCAACTCCCTATATCGATCAGATAATCGACGATTGTGCTGGAAGTGAACTATTTTCCTTTATGGATGGTTTTTCTGGCTACAATCAAATAAACATAATCCCTGCAGATCAACCTAAAACAGCTTTCATTTGTCCGTGGGGAACGTTTGCCTATTGTAAACTACCTTTTGGTCTTAAGAACGCTGGAGCAACTTTTCAACGGGCAATGTCTTATGCATTTCATGACATTAAGCACATTGTTCAACCATATCTTGATGATTTACCTGCTCATTCATTACGTAGGGCCGATCATCCCACTCATTTACGAGCAATTTTTATGAGATGTAGGCATTATCGGATAAGGTTGAATCCGCATAAATGTGTTTTCTGCGTAGAATCGGGTCGTTTACTAGGATTTTTTGTCTCGAAATCAGGCATTCGTGTTGATCCTTCGAAGGTCGAAGCTATTGTTAAATTGCCTCCTCCTTCGACATTGCGCCAACTCCAGAGTTTGCAGGGGAAAGCATACTTTTTACGTAGATTTATTCAGAACTATGCCGAGCTTGGGTATGCTTTTGATGACTATTTCAGTGGCTTTTTAATAGAATTTGTGAACCTTTTTGTATCATGAATTTGGAAAGTAATAAGGAACCATAACAAAACATGTGAGAATTGATATGCAAGACTTAGCCACTGATAATGGTTATTTTCTGTACAGGAAAAGGAGAAAACGAGGAATTTCCGTTCCAAAGGAAAGGACAAAGTCGAGATAACTGCTGTCCCTCTGAACGAGAACCGAATGCAAACAAGGCTAAATAGATTACAGCAAATCGGCTCGGAAAAGAAGGAGAAGACACCAGCTCGGCGCCAAAGAAAGGAAAGGATGAAGAATTAACAGTTTGGCGAATCCCTCAGGATCTTCGATCCTGAGGGATCGCTGCTTTATTTATCATGTTACTTGGACATCTCCGCCATCACCTTTATATAAAGGGACAACACTGTTAGCTTGATAGATAGGATACGCTTTTATGTAATTTTCTGTAAAACATCAACTTTGATTATTGAGTCTCGTTGAGAACTGGTTCAATGTATTTTTGACCGATGCATTAATAAAAGCTTGGTGATTATTTCATCTCTGCGTCTGGATTAACTTAAAGCGGTGTATCCTTGGAGGCTAAGGGCCCGGCCCCGAAGGACACTTGCTTCTGTACCATTACGACTTGACTTTTGTGTGGTTTGTTTATCATTGTTATTTGGTAATTTGATATGCTTTATAAGTTCATATTACATGCTTTGTTAAAGATTGAATCATTGAGGTTTTTTACAGATAGAATCGTGTGTTGACTCCGCATCAAGTTATTAATCCTTTCAAGAGTTAATTGCATGTTCTTACTGTTTTGTTACAGAGCTGTTATACTAAACGTTCGTGTTGTGCGCGTTTCTGATTTATCAGTACTGTTCCATAATTCATTAATAGTTATTGCTGTTCCATTAGTGTGATTTGTGTGAATTGCTTTTAGAGTGAAAGAATGTTATTTGATTGCAAAGAATGCATTTGAGTTAATAGATTAAGTTTGGTTACAACCTGCGGGACTTAGTTATTCAATTGCTGTTCCATTTTAGACTTGCTGTTCTATTTCAGAATTGTTGTTCAATCCTTTATTTGCTTTGCTATTCCAT
>CM076571.1:326531713-326627463 GCA_034641835.2 Pinus albicaulis
TGAGGAAGCTGTGGAGGAACTTGCATGGGTTGATGCCATGATCGAAGAATATGATTCGATCATCAGGAACAGTGCATGGGAGATTGTCCTAAGACCGGAGGGGAAATCAGTGGTGGGTTCGCGATGGATCTACAAAGTGAAGCAGGCGGCTGACGGGAGTGTGGAGAAGTACAAGGCGAGATTTGTCGCCCGTGGCTTCTCACAGATCGTGGGGATTGACTATGAGGAGACTTTTGCACCTGTCGCAAGGTACTCTTCCATACGGACGATCCTTGCTCTCTCAGCGCAGATGGGGTGGCACATTCATCGGATGGATGTGAAGACTGCGTTCCTCAATGGAGTTATTGAGGAGGAGGTGTACATAGAGCAGCCTGAAGGTTTTGAGATCTTCAGCAGTGAGTCGCATGTGTGCCGACTCAAGAGATCATTGTACGGGCTGAAGCAAGCACCTCGTGCTTGGTACACTCGGATAGACAGCTACTTTACCAGGCTTGGATTCTCCAAGAGTGAGGCAGATCCAAACCTGTACCAGATTGTGGTGGAGGGGAAGCTGTTGATCATCGTACTGTATGTAGATGATCTGATTTTGACTGGCGATGAGTAGTTGATACTTTCATGCAAGGAGGATCTTGCACGAGAGTTTGAGATGAAGGACCTGGGCATCCTTCATTATTTCCTGGGATTGGAGATTTGGCAGCGCAGTGGAGGACTGTTTGTTTCTCAGGGCAAGTATGCCCGGGAGATTCTGGAGAGGTTCAACATGCGAGGCTGCAAGCCTGTTGACACTCCTCTTCCTGGTGGTTGGAGGAAGGAGGATGCTACTTCAGCGGAGGTAGTGGATGCCACTGTCTATCGACAGTTGGTGGGGTCGCTTATGTATCTGGTCAATACACGACCCGATATATGCTATGCAGTTAACCAGCTTTCGCAAGCTATGGTTAAGCCTACCAAGCTCTTTTGGAAGGTAGGCAAGCATGTATTGTGCTATATTAGAGGCACATCGGGATATGGTCTATGGTACAGACAGGAGGATGGAGCGAAGCTTTCTGGCTTCACTGATGTAGATTGGGCAGGGAGTCCAACGGACCGGAAGAGCACTTCTGGAGGAGTTTTCAGCATTGGGTCGACAGTAGTTTCCTGGTACAGCAGGAAGCAAAGATCCGTGGCACTCAGTTCAGCAGAGGCCGAGTACATGGCAGCTAGCTTGGCTGCATGCGAGGCTATTTGGATGAGGAAGATCCTCGCAGGTTTGTTCAGGTTGCATTTGGAGCCTACAGTGATCTGCTGTGATAACCAGATGCAAGGAGGATCTTGCACGAGAGTTTGAGATGAAGGACCTGGGCATCCTTCATTATTTCCTGGGATTGGAGATTTGGCAGCGCAGTGGAGGACTGTTTGTTTCTCGGGGCAAGTATGCCCGGGAGATTCTGGAGAGGTTCAACATGCAAGGCTGCAAGCCTGTTGACACTCCTCTTCCTGGTGGTTGGAGGAAGGAGGATGCTACTTCAGCGGAGGTAGTGGATGCCACTGTCTATCGACAGTTGGTGGGGTCGCTTATGTATCTCGTCAATACACGACCCGATATATGCTATGCAGTTAACCAGCTTTCGCAAGCTATGGTTAAGCCTACCAAGCTCTTTTGGAAGGCGGGAAAGCATGTATTGCGCTATATCAGAGGCACATCGGGATATGGTCTATGGTACAGACAGGAGGATGGAGCGAAGCTTTCTGGCTTCACTGATGCAGATTGGGCAGGGATTCCAACGGACCGGAAGAGCACATCTGGAGGAGTTTTCAGCATTGGGTTGACAGCAGTTTCCTGGTACAGCAGGAAGCAGAGATCCGTGGCACTCAGTTCAGCAGAGGCCGAGTACATGGCAGCAAGCTTGGCTGCATGCGAGGCTATTTGGATGAGGAAGATCCTCGTTAGATTGTTCGGGTTGCACTTGGAGCCTACTGTGATTTATTGTGATAACCAGAGTTGCATTAAACTCTCGGCTAATCCAGTATTTCATGATAGATCCAAACACATCGACATCAGGTACCATCATATCAGAGATTGTGTTCAGCGGAGAATCATGATGCTTTCATATGTTCCCACGGAGGATCAGGATGCCGACATCCTGACGAAGGCGCTCACCAGGAGCAAGTTCGAATTCCACAGAGGCAGGATAGGGGTTGCAGATAATCCATATCTTGCTGAGAGGGAGTGTTGAAAATGCATCAAGATGATGGAGCTTAGTGAAATGAAGTCGTCTTCACTAAGTGGGCCCACAGGCAAATTCTGGCGCAAAATCTATTTTTAGAATATGTCTATTTTTAGACATATGAAGCATGGTCTGGGGATTGCAGTATGTTATTCTTGGAGTATTGGTCATGTTGGTAAAAATATATGGGACTCTATTTTTTGGACCTATAGGTCAAAGTCTATTTTTAGACTGCCTCTCCTTAAAATAGGGAAGTCAAATATTATTTACCCTTAATAATATTTGGACTATAAACTTCAGTTTACTCTCTTGGAGCACTTCAGTTCGAGCCTTGGAAGTGGCTCATGCATATGACAGAGGAATTACACTATTCCTAAGGGTTTGGTGAGCTCATGCATGGTTGACTTCAGTTAGGACTTCAGTGGCAGAAGTTTGGTGGAGTTAATGAGACAGCTAGTGGAGTTGTGTTCTCTTTAACTTAGTTGAACTAGTTGAGATTAGTTTAACTAGCTAATCAACTAGTAATGAGTGGAGTGAATTAAATATTATTTAATTCACTAATTAGTAACTCATTATTCAACTCAAGAACACATCAGTTCACTACAGTGCATGGACAGTTCAGTGGAGACCAGTGGAAGAGGTAGATGAAAGGGTGAGTACAGCTATCAGTTATGACATCAGTTGTGCATGAGATTTGCACGACACTTGGAGGAAATTACCAATGATGATTGCGCTGTCAAGCCAAGGAGATTGAAACCTTGGATCTCTATTTAGACAGGCCATGATTGCGCAATAGAGGCAGGCAATTAGTGGTGAGTTTTGAACCAGTAACCTGTTCAAAACCAAGCTAGTTTGTGTGTAACTTTATGAGAAAGTACTGAGTACTTGTGAGGAGTATTGTACCGAGTTTGTTACATGATTTCTCCATTATAATATACACAATAGCTGCGGGGTTTTCAGCTATAAGCTTTCCCCATACATACTGTGTTAATGTGTATGATGATTTGATGTGCTATCGCTTGTTTTATTTCCGCATGTGTGATGATCTAAGTGGAAGAGATTATGTGTTGCATATGAATTCGAATTGATATGTGATCAGGATAATCTCGGTGGATAATTAATCATTATTCAGCAAATTTCTACAATTATCGCATCCACCAAATTACAACCAGGATTACTTTTTATACCTAGTAGCCTCTCATTCCACTATTGGAATGGTATTAGTTCAAGAGGATGAATTCCACAATGAGCATGTGATTTACTATCTCGGTCAGAATCTCAATCCAACAGAGATTAAATATTCGCATGTGGAGAAATTGGCCTTGGCAGCAGTTCAAGTTGTCCAACGATTTCGTCATTACATTTTGTTACGAAAAACAACTGTGATATCTAATTGCAACCCGATGAGGTATATTTTGACTAAACAATTACTTGGGGGCAAATAATCTAAATGGATAGTTATCCTTCAGGAGTTTGATTTAGAATTTGAAAAATCCAAATCAAATAAATCACTGGTGTTCGCCGAACTTATGTGTGACTTCCAAAATACTGAGACAAAAATTGTGGTAGAGCATCCGATTGCTGATGAATCTCTGTTTCTTATCAGTACGTTAGATCCATGGTATGGAGATATAATTATTTATCTCCAAACCCAAAATTTTCGGCTTGAACTTTCACATTCACATCGACGAAAGATCTGTTACCAATCTCAACAATACAGTATTGTTGGAGACACACTTTATCATCGCGGTACATATTCTGTATTCTGATGATGTTTAATTCATGAAGAAGCTGAAAGAGTTTTGAATGACTGCTACTCTGGAGCATGTGGTGGTCATATGTCTTGGTATGCCACAACCCAAAAGATATTGCGCGCTGGTTATTTTTGGCCGTCATTATTCAAAGATTGCACTCACGCGGCCTGAAAATGCCACAACTGTTAAATATTTGATCGAAATATGCGTGCATGACATTTGTGATAGATGGAAAAACTGCAACTATGTTTGTATTCAATCACGTGATTTCTCGATTCAGTGTACCCCAAGCTATCATTACTGACCATGGGAGTCATTTTCGAAACATCATGATGACTGAACTTTCCAACCAATTTGACCTGCACCATGATAACTCTACTCCCTATTACCCTCAAGCTAATGGTCAGGTTGAAGCCGTTAATAAAGTTTTAACCACCATGATTAAAAGGATAATCAGAATTCATAAATTGAATTGGAATACCATGCTTTTCTCAACACTTTAGGCATATCGAACCTCAGCAAAAACTGCAACAGGGTTCACTCCTTTTCAACTGGTTTAATTTTTAGAAGTTGTGTTACTGATTGAATGCAAAATACCGTCACTCCAGTTAGCCATAGAGTTACTACCAGCTACTTCTGAAGAGGAAAAATGCTTTTTGTACTTAGAAAAATTAGATGAGACTCGACGCACAGCTGCATTAGCAGCCGAAGCTCATAAAAAATGTATTAAAGCTCAGTACGACCAAAGTGTTACACCTCATGTTTTCTTAGAAGGTGACCTAGTCTTGGTATATGATCAAGCTAACGATAAACTAGGAGCTGGGAAATTCGAACCAATGTGGCATGGTACTTATATTGTCAAGCGGGTGCTTGCAAAAGGGGCTTATGAATTGACTGATTATGACGGGGTCTCTTTAGATAAACCCAGAAATGGACTTTATCTGAAGATATATTATGCTTTATTTTTGTGTGAAGATCTCACCTGTACATTAGTTATTTTTCTAGTTAGCTGCTTTAGATTAGATGAGTGTGTCTAGTTTAAGTTTGCGTTTACTACTATCACTGCTTATCTTGATTACTCTTGATATTGCAAATGTCGATGTCCCTTCAAGAGTACATTGGTTTTGCTGATGGTGTCTGTCGTAGTACACAAAATATTTCTTCCGCAGCCTGGGTTATCTATTCACCCATTGATGAGTTAGTTTCTATGCATGAGGTAAGCCTTGGTCAAACAACGAATAATGTTGCAGAATATAGCGCAGTGATTGAGTTATTATCTGATGCCATTTCATTTGGCATTCGAAGTTTGATCGTTAGACTAGATTCGAAACTCATTGTATTGCATTTAAATAGAGTATACGCAATTAAAAACCCAGTGTTACTAAGATTATTTTTGAAGGTTCGTCTCTTGGAAAGGCAATTTGATTACATCGAATATCAACACATTCCAAGAAATTTAAATACATTGGTTGATGCATTAGCTAATAATGTTATAAATAGACATTTGCAACGTTAAAACAATAAATCAAAACAACATTCGATATGTGTTGAACAAGATAGCTGGCGAAAGTAGTAATATAATAGATAAGAGTTTGTGTTTTCAAAAAATATTACATCGTCTGCGACCATAGGTTTAAAACACCTTATGATCTGAAAGATAGTGATACAAAATACAAAAATAAAATAGTCTGCAATAATCATCCACTATCCGTGGTAATGATCATGATAATAAACTATCGCTCGCGCCACCCTACGTAGGTATTGTAGAAATTATATAACTTATGTGTTATATGTCCAAGATTCTCCTAATCTCACACTATTTTAACTTCATGCAAAATACAGAATCTATTCCACCATTGATCATTTGCAGAAATTAAATCAAGATTGCAATGCACACATGAAATAATAAAAATTCACACACATTAACACAGTTGTTTAACGGGAAAGCCTGAAGCTGAAAACCCCAACTATCTGTATATAATATATGTCATAGAGATCATGTAACAATCCTCATACAAAGCTGATCATATCAAGCTCTCAGTACAATACAATCGCTACACACTAATCAGGCCTGATCTTGCAAATCCAAGCACTGATCTTTGCCACCTGCTAGCCTCTACTGCGCAATCCCTGCTGAAGAATGGCTTTGAATGAGTTTGAATTACTCCAGCCTTGCTTACGCAATCCTCATTGACATCTCCATTGAGTGTTGGATGCAATAAATGCATCACTATAGTCACAACTAATAGTCTATCTTTCCCTTTCACCTATCTCTCCATTGGTCTCCACTAAAACTGCCATGCACTGTAGTTAACTGCTGTATTGTTCAGTTGATTAATGAGTTATTATTTGTGAATTAATTAACTAATTAATTCACTCCAATCTCACTAGTGTATCATTCAGTTATACTAGATACAACTATCTCAACTGAGTCTAACTGAGTTAAACTGAATACAACTCCATAAACTACTCTTCCAACTCTGTCATAATTCTGCCACTTGAGTTCTAACTAAGTCCTCCATGCAATAACTCCAGTAAACCCTCAAGAATAGCGTAATTCCTTTTTTCAGCTGTTGTGCCACATCTGTGCACTGAACTGAATTGCTCCAAGAGAATAAGATAATGTTTAGAATCCAAATATTATCAAGAGCTAATAATATTTGACATATCTATTTTTAGACTGGCAGTCTAAAAATAGACTCCGCCCAAAATGTCTAAAAATAGAAGTCCGTCTATTTTTCTAACTTGACCAACCATCCACAAATAGCATCCTGCAACTCATAGAATATGATCGACATGTCTAAAAATAGACATAGTCTAAAATTAAACTTTGTGCCAAAAATAGCCTGTGGGCCCACTTAGTGAAGGCGACTCTTTTCACTAAGCTTATCAACTTGTTGAATCTCAAAACTCCCTCTCAAAAAGATAGGGATTATCTGCTACCCCGATCTTGTCTCTATGGTATTCAAATTTTCTCTTGGTGAGTGCCTTCATGAGAATATTTGCATCCCGATCTTCCGTAGGAATGTAAGAAAGCAACATGATCCTCCGCTGCACACAATCTCTGATATGATGGTACTGAATGTCAATATGTTTATATCTATCATGAAATATTGGATTAGCAGAGAGTTTAATGCAACTCTGATTATCAAAAAATATCACAGTAGGATCTAAATGAGAACCAAACAAACCAACCAGGATCTTCCTTATCCATATAGCCTCGCATGCAACCAAACTTGCTACCATGTACTCAGCCTCCATTTAGCTGAGTGCCACGAATATTTGTTTCCTGCTGTACCAAGAAACAACTGTAGATATAATACTAAAAGTCCCTCCAGATGTTCTCTTTCTGTCCATTGGGCTTCCTGCCCAATCTGCATCCGTGAAGCCATGCAACTTCACCTCATCCGACTATCTGTACCACAATCCATACTCAAATGTTCCCCTAATATACCTCAGGACATGCTTTCCTGCCTTCCAAAAGAGCTTGGTAGGCTTCACCATCGCTTGTGAAAGTTGGTTCACATCATAGGATATGTCTGGTCGTGTATTGACTAAATACATGAGCGAACCAACCAATTGTCGATAAATAGTGGCATCCACTACCTCTGCCGATGTAGCATCCTCCTTCCTCCAACCACCAGGAAGAGGAGTGTCAATAGGCTTGCAGCCTTGCATGTGAAACTTATCCGGTATCTCACAGGCGTACTTGCCTTGAGACACAGGCAGTTCACCTTCCCGCTATTTGCCAAATTTACCAATCCCGGGAAATAATGAAGGAGGCCCAAGTCCTTCATCTCGAACTCCTTTGCAAGGTCACTTGCATGAGTGTATCAACGGTTCATCAGCGTTAGTAAATCATCTACATAAAGTACAATGATCAACTTACCCTCCACCACAATCTGATATGGGTTGGATCCACCTCCTCTTGGCGAAACCAAGTACGGTGAAATAACTGTCTATCCATGTGTACCAAGCACGAGGTGCTTGTTTCGGCCCATACAATGCTCTTTTGAGCACACTTATGGGCTGCTGGCAGATATTTGAATCCTTCGAACATCCATGTACACCTCCTCAATGATTTCGTGCCGAACGGTCTTCACATCCATCTGATGAATGTGCCAACCCATCTGCACTGAGAGAGCAAGGATGGTCCGTATGGAAGAATACCTTGTGACAGGTGCAAAGGTTTCTTCATAGTCTATCCCCTCGATCTGTGAGAAGCCCCGGGCAACAAATCTTGCCTTATAATTCTCAACGCTCCCATTAGCAGCTTGCTTCACTTTGTAGATCCACCTCGAACCTACCACTGATTTCCCTTTCGGCCTTGGGACAATCTCCCATGCACTGTTTCTGAAAATCGAATCATACTCTTCCACCATGGCATCTACCCATGCAGGATCCTCCACAACTTCCTCGAAAGAGGATGGCTCCATCACAATACACTTGCTTATCAGAGCCATGTATCCAGTAAATTGGTCAGGTGACTGTCTCTGTCTGCACTATGATGTAGGAACTCCTACATTTTGCATTGCATCAAGATTCAGTCGCTCAGCTTCTATAGTGCGCTTCCACCCTCTGATGTTTGGCGCTGCTTGAGTGGTTTCTTCCACTCCATGAACCTCCTCTTGTGGCTGATCCACATCTTGAGGCTCATCTTTAGGAACAAGTAGCTCCTCCTCTGCATGCAAGTGTAGCTCCCTCTCAAGCGACAAATTCATGGCTTTCTCCTCATGAAATTTGATATCCCGTTGCACCACAGTCATCCGACTGTCTGGAAAATACACACAATAATTGTGGGGTGTTTCTGTGTACCCCACAAATATCCCAACCTCTATGGTCGACTCCAGCGTCTTCCTGGCATCCTTCATCACATGAATGTAAACAAGTGAGCCAAAAATCTTCAAATGAGAAATATCAAGCTTCTTACCAGAAAACGCCTCTTCGGGTGTACTCATGCCAAGTACTCTATGAGGACAACGATTTTGCACATAAACTGCAGTGTTGCATGCCTCAGCCCACAAGTGTATGGGAAGGCCCTGATCATGCAACATCGCCTGTGCAGCACCCACGATCGATCTGTTCTTCCTCTCCACGACCCCATTTTGTTGTGGGTTATGAGGCGCTATGAGTTCTCTTCGAATTCCTTCTTTGCTACAGAAGTCTTTGAATTCGCCAGAGATGTATTCACTACCATTATCACTCCAGAGAGCTTTCAATTGCTTCCCCGACTCTTTCTCAACCAACGCCTTGAACTCATAGAACTTTGAGTATGTTTCACTCTTCTTCTGCATGAAGAAGATCCAACACTTACGAGAAAAGTGATCAAAAAATATCACATAATACCTGTGCTTTCCTGTTGAAGCAATCGAGAAAGGTCCACATACGTCTTCGTGAATTCTCTCAAGGATCGTCGAAGCATGACTATCCTTCTCATGAAAAGTGGTCTTCACAAATTTTTGCAAAGTACATCCCTTGCACTGATCTGACTGCGCAAGTGTACCTTTGGGAAGCCCGATAGAAATCTGTTGCAAAATTTTCAAAGCGCCATGGTGAAGATGGCCCAATCTCCTGTTCCACAATTCGCCCTCATCTCGGCTCACCACTCCTTTTGCTTTGCCTACCATTGCAGCGCAACCATCTACCTACAATTGATAAAGATTCTTAACTCGAATCCCTATCCTTCTGGTTTGACTAGTTGTTTTATGGCGCAGGAAGGTTTTTCCCTCGCTAAAAACAACATCATAACCCTTGTCTTCCAGCATCGCCATGGAGATCAGATTATTCTTCAATCCTGGAACATGCATGAAATCCTTCAAGATTAAAGGTTTACCAGACTCCCTCTCAAAGGAAATGGTCCTGATTCCAGTCGCACTGTATCTACCATCATTTCCCATCTCGATGTGCACTCCAAGATCCTTTTCCTCTAGATCACTAAACAAATTTTTGTCTCCGATCATATGGAAAGATGCACCACTGTCAAGAAACCACACCGATCCTATCACACTTGAAACCAAGCATGTGATAAAAGAAAAGTCGAGCTCAAACTATGAGGCTAAGACCTCTCCTGCTACAGAACCAGCATCGCTCTTATTTTTCTTTTTCTGTGGGAAATTAGTGGCGAAATGCCCGTGCTGGTGACAGTGAAAACACTTCACCTTGGACAAATCCTGCTTCTTGCCTTTAGCTTCGGATTTGAAAGATTTATTCCCTTTTCCTTTCCAAGCTTTGGCAGCCAAAGCGCAATTTTCTTCATCTTCATTCTTTGATGAAGATCCATCCCTAGTACCCTGCCTTATCTCCTCCTGCACAAGATCCGACCAAAGTCGCTCCCATCCTGGCAGTTTCTCCCGTCCATTGACAGAGTCTTCGTAGCTATGCCAACTCTTCGGAAGCCCAAGGAGAACCAAGCTCACCAAAAGTATTCTTCATCAACAGTAACCCCCACACTTCCCAGTTCATCCTTGTATTGGAAAAAATTCGTGAGGTATTTTGGAATACTGTCGCCTTTCTCCATTTTTATTTTTCTGAGCTTGTCTTTAAGCACCAACTTCCTCTGGTCACTTCTACTTTGGAACAAGTCTGTCAAAGCCTTCCACATTAAGAATGGAGTTGCTTTCCCATGAAGGCTGGACACAATTTGGTCCTTCACACCTTCCAACAGAATCCTTCGACACTTTGCTACCTTCTTTTGCCATGCATCAAGTGCAGCTGCATCGCTAGAACCTGGCTTAGGAACATCGCTATCGATGAACTCCTTCAACCCATTATCATCCAGCACCGGCTCCATCCTATCCTTACATGCTATATAATTCGAGCTCCCATCAAGGGCATACTCCAATCGCAATCCGTTGAAAGACATTTCTATGAATGCTCAACTTCGACACCAAGAAAACACTGCAACAAATTCTAATTCCATTAGCACAAAACTCAACCGCTTCAATAATTGCAATCTCCTCCAATGATCAATACAACTTTGATACCATGTAGAAATTATATAACTTATGTGTTATATGTCCAATATTATCCTGATCTCACACTATTTTAACTTCATGCAAAATATAGACTCTATTCCACCATTGATCATTTGCGGAAATTAAATCAAGATTGCAATGCACACATGAAACAATAAAAATTCACACACATTAACACAATTGTTTAACGGGAAAGCCTGAAGATGAAAAACCCAACTATCTGTATATAATATATGTCATAGAGATCACGTAACAATCCTCATACAAAGCTGATCATATCAAGCTCTAAGTACAATACAATTGCTACACACTAATCAGGCCTGAACTTGCAAATCCATGCACCAATCTTTGCCACCTGCTAGCCTGCCTCTACTGCGCAATCCCTGCTGAAGAATGGCTCTGAATGAGTTCGAATTACTCGAGCCTTGCTCACGTAATCTTCATTGGCATCTACACTGAGTGTTGGATGCAATCAATGCATCACTATAGTCACAACTGATAGTCTATCTTGCCCTTTCACCTATCTCTCCACTGGTCTCCAATGAAACTACCATGCCCTGTAGTTAACTGATGTATTCTTTAGTTGATTAATGAGTTATTATTTGTGAATTAATTAACTAATTAATTCACTCTACTCTCACTAGCATATCAATCAGTTAGACTAGATACAACTAGCTCAACTGAGTCTAACTGAGTTAAACTAAATACAACTCTATAACTACTTCTTCCAACTGTGTCATAACTCTGCCACTTGAGTTCTAATTGAGTCCTCCATGCAATAGCTCCAGTAAACCCTCAGGAATAGCATACTTTCTTCTATCAACTGTTGTGCCACATCTGTGCACTGAACTGAAGTGCTCCAAGAGAATAAGTTCTTGTTTAGAGTCTGATTATTATTAAAAGCTAATAATATCAGAGCATATCTCATATTTTTGGGCGCGGTATAAAAATGGTATAAAATGTACAAAAATATAAGTCCATCTATTTTTCCAACTTGACCAACCATCCACAAATAGCATCTTGCAACTCATAGAATATGATCGACATGTCTAAAAATAGACTTTGCGCCAAAAATAGCCTGCGGGCCCACTTAGTGAAGGCGTCTCTTTTCACTAAGCTCATCATCTTATTGAATCTCAACAGGTATCTCCTAAACTGGTCAGGAACACCAGTAACATGTCTCTAGGGACGAAAATGAATATCATCCATCGATGTCTCTAGGATGTCTCTATTCAACCTTTCTAAGTTGTGCTCTAAGTGAGTAAGAATCTTTGCTGCCTGGTTCTGTGGCTGTGCAACAGGCTCTGTTGGCTTCCTTTCGAAGCGGCGGAGAGTGGTTGTGTTGGGGCCCTTGTTTTGAATACTTATTTTTAATGTTTTGAATTTTGAATAAAGATCATATTTTTGGGTTGCGGAACGACACATGGCAACCGCAACCAAGTCGCAACTACGGTGGGTAGAGGAGCTACCGAGGTTGTGAGGAAACAGGAGATAGCTGAAGAAAGCAGATCATAAGTGCAGACGAAGAGAAGATATAGCAGAAGACATAGAGCAGAACTCATAGACGACAAGAGAGAAGCCGGAAGCAGCTGAAGAAGAACGCAAGAGGAACTAGCAGTTGCGATGGCGGGTGAATAAATAGCCATCACCTAGCCGAAAGAGGAGACAAATGCAGAGCGACTGAAGAGGATTGAGCGGATGCTGCAGAGGGAACCCATTCCGAGCATGATATCTCTGTAGTTCCTAGGCTTCTCTTATCTATCTTTCTTTCCGATAAGGCATCTGTAACATACTTGTAAGCTCTTCCTGTGGAAGCGATGTAATTGTGGATTTGGCTAAAGGTTATCAATACACTTGCAGGTCGCTGTCTTATTATATGAGTTACATGCATGCATGATGTCTGCGATGTCTTAAAATTTTATTTTCTTAATACCTGTTCACTCTTCTGAATGTTCTTGTGTATATGATGATGTTTATGCATTCAATCCCATATCAATCATGAGTTGCAGATCCTTCCTCTACTATTGATCTATTCCCCTTCTGCATGTGGTCGCGGCACACCTTAGGTGAGACTCTCTGCTCTCCGGAGTAGGGTGACAATGCCGGCGTGGTTCTAGACTATAGTGGGTACCCTTGTTGGCCCCAACCTCTAAACCTGGGTCTTGCCTGCGAGACCTGTTTCTTCGCCAAAAAATGGTTCCGTTGCCGAGACCTTACACGTTATGAGGGGAACTAGATCATGATATCGAGGATCTTCGAAGGAGAAATATGAAGACGGTGGGATAACCATCTAGACTAGTTTATTTCTTAGCAAGCGGAGTTGACGAATCAAAAGGAGAGGGTGCTCAAGGATCTCATACTTTTCTCGGATTCCGCCAGTGATACCTACGAGATCCTCTGGGGAAAATTCCCTAGCGACCTCTACAATTGGTTGTGGAGGTTGCAAACCAGGGTACCTAGGGATAGCTC
Source organism: Pinus albicaulis (assembly GCA_034641835.2). Lineage (NCBI taxonomy): Eukaryota > Viridiplantae > Streptophyta > Pinopsida > Pinales > Pinaceae > Pinus > Pinus albicaulis. Next base: position 326,545,118 of record CM076571.1, read on the forward strand.
GCGGAAGATAAACCGCAAGTGGGTGCACGGGGATCTGGTAGCCCTGCATCGGTTGGATACTGAGTTGACCCGCGCGGTGGATTTTTGGGTAGAGAAAACTTTGGACGGATATATTGTGGAGTTTGTCGCAGAGTGCTACCAATCCTTCTCGAAGGGTGAGGCTATATTCCGCTCCGGGCTAAGAGGGAAGCTGCTTAAGGAGATTCCGGTGTGGATTAAGGCCCTGATGGTGGATGAAGGGCTGATGGAATTACAAAAGTCGAGCATGGAAGCGTAAACCTCCAGTGCTGGGGGAAGGGCTGAAGGGACAGATGCTATGTGAAGAGTGAAGTTGGGAGTGGGGAATGGACGTTGAGGTTGCAAAAAGGTTGAGGGAGCGACGTGCACATCAGAGGGCGCAGATCACCGACAAGTGGCGAGAAAGGGTGATTCGAGAGTTGAAGCGACGTGATGACAGTAGGAAGAATCAAGAGGAGGCGCCTCAGAGGATAGGAATTATGGACACTCAGGCAGATACCCTGGAGAGGGAAGGGACCGCTGTGGGAGTGCGGCGGGTGCATGGGATCCTAGCTAGGAGAGAAAGGGAGATGATGATTGATGAAGACGATGTAGGTGTGCAGCCCAAAGAAAGTTCCGATGGCGAATGGTACGGCGTGATGCAGCGGTTGTTTCAAGAGCGGACGGCATTCATCTCTCCAGGAAGCCCTACTTCCCAAAATTTGCACGGCAAGGATCCCTACCTTCCCCTGGTACTCTATAAACCTTTGAGTAATATTTTCGTTAAGTTACAAGCATTAAGTCAATTGCACAGCAGTTCAGTGTCGCACGTTAATAGCAGCGTTACTAGTAGTATTGCAGTTCCTAGTAGTATAGTCACACAACCAGGACCCAGAGGATTTATCCTAGTCACACCTTCGCAAGTAAATATGGCTGGGTCTTTCACCCGGTATCCAGAATTCTCTGGCCGAGGTAACGATGATGTGGAGCAACACTGGTATCTTTGCGAAGCCATATGGAGGGCTCGGCAGATGCCAGACGCAGGGAAGCTAATAGAGTTCCAAACCACACTCAGAGAAAGGGCTCTGCGACGGTTCATCAAGTGGTCCGAGGCCCATCCGAATCCAGTAATCGCGGACGTTAAGCGGGATTTTGTTCGAGAATTTAAGCTTCCCCAGACAGACCAGCAGGGTCTGTCCGAGCTCTGGGAGATTAAGCAGAAAGAAGGGGAGACTGCATGGGAGCTGATGCGTCGATTCAAGGATGTGATCGGGAAACTCAACTACCCGATCGACCCAAACCATTAGAGGGACTGGTTCATCAAGGCTCTGCTTCCCTTGACATGAACCCCCCGCACCCAGCAGAAGGTTGACAACTTGCAGGACGCTCTGGAGCAGGCCATGAAGATAGAGGCCATGGTGGGCTACCCTCAGGAATATCGGGGAGGGCCGGCCCCGCAGGATCCTTCCTTGGTGGGATTGCAACATCAGATCGCCAATCTGACTGAAAATCTCAAGGAGATGGAGCCTATAAGGCTAGCCAGGCTGAACGTTTGGTGCACTCACTGCCTGGTCGAAGGCCACGTCACAACCGAGTGTCCCCAGTTGCGTGGCACAGATGTGGGACCCTCTATCACGACAATCCAAGGGGTTCCACCTACTGGGGGTGGCATGACGATGAATCCACAGGGGTATACCAGCTGCAACAGCCTTACGCGGGGTTCCCACCTCAACCAAACCCAACCGCCACAGAATATTACAAAATTTTTCAGATGATGGGGCATCAACCTCGGATGTGCCCAATACTGCAGAAGTACTCCAACGTCCCAAACAATGTATACTATGAGTTTTGTGCTTCCACGACTCACAACACTGAGCAGTGCAGGGCTCTCGACGCACTAGCGGACCGGTTGGACCGACCCTCCTATAGGGTGAACGAGGCTTCCAGGGGTAGAGGAGGCAGTATGCGCGGAGGCCGCACAGGGAGACAGGGTCCGCTGAAATGCTACAACTGTGACCAGGAGGGTCACGTGGCCCGGGAATGCCCCCTTCCCCGACGTCCATGGTTTTCCCAGTGCTGCGTGAACGCCCATGCAACAGAGGAATGCCATGAACTTATCAAGAAGTGGGAGGAACGGGCACGACAGAGGGGCACGAATCTGGTAATCTCCAAACCTCGAGGAACTGCTACTCTGGCCATGCAGAATGTTGCTATTGTGATGCTGGTGTCCCAGGCATTACAAGCTATCAAGGGGGTACTATTTCTCTGTGATCCAGGGGCCGACGGGAGCACTTTTGCATCACATACTGAGGGCAGGCGTGAGTTGGCTTGCCAACGGATCAATGGAGATCCAGACGATGATAGTCTGGAGGACCTAAGGCACCTATATTTTGAAGAGAAGGAAGGTGAGTGGAACATCAAAGAAGAACCGACCACTGAGGGCATCCATCTACTCCCATTGAAGACAAAGAAGTTGAACATCGACACGGAGGAAAAACCCAAACTGGCTACAGTTGGGGATTACTGGGACGAGGAGATGACAAAGGAAATCTTCAGCCTCCTCCAGGAATACGAAGACCTGTTTCCTTCATCGGTTGCAGATTTGAAGGGCATCAAAGGTGACCTCGAAGAAATGCGTATTGTGCTGAAACCGGATGCCAGGCCCATGAAGCATCGACCCTATCGGTTGAACCCACGGATCAAAGAAAAGGTCAAAATGGAGATCGATAAGATGTTGGCAGCAGGTCTAATCTTTCCTGTGGAAGAAGTGGAGTGGGTGAGTCCTATCGTCATTCAGAATAAGAAGGATAAGTCAGAAATCCGAGTCTGTGTCGACTACCAAAGTCTGAACAACGCCTGCATCCATGATCCATTTCCCACTCCATTTAGCGACAAAGTCTTGGATCATGTTGCGGGGAATGAAGCCTACTCCTTCACTGATGGCTTTTCGGGCTATCATCAGGTGCACATTGCAGAAGAGGACAAAACGAAGACGACGTTCACCACCGAGTGGCGATCATTTGCATACCACGTGATGCCGTTCGGATTGAAGAACGCCCCAGCTGTGTTTTCCTGGATCGTCATCGCTGCTTTCCGGGAGTATATCCACAAGTTCCCGAAAGTATACATGGATGATTGGACCGTTTACAATTTTTTGAAAAACCACGCCACCCTACTACGCATCATGTTCGATTGGTGTCGACAGTTGCAGATTTCCTTAAACTTGAAGAAATGCATTTTTGCAGTTCCTTTCAGCACACTGTTAGGACATGTGGTGTGCAAGCAAGGGGTCTGCGTCGACCCCGCCAAGGTAGACGTGATCATCCACATGGATGCCCCTGAAACGGTGAAGCAGTTGCGGGCACTGCTAGGGCACACAGGTTATTACAGATGGTTTATCTGAAATTATGCGAAGATCACCGCTCCTTTAGAAAAGCTATTGCGGAAGTTAGAAGTGTTCCAGTGGACAGAGGAGTGTCGGATGGCACTTGACACTTTGAAGGAAAATCTGGCAACGACGCCTATTCTGGTTCACCCAGATTGGGATAAGCAGTTCCACGTGCATATTGACGCTTCTAGTATTGCACTTGGGTCTGTCTTGGCGCAACCAGGGGAGACGACATTTGACCACCCAGTTTACTTCGCCAGCCGCAAACTGTCTAACGCAGAGCGGAATTACACCACTACCGAGAGGGATGCCCTTGCAATGGTGTATTCGCTCCAGAAGTTCCGCCACTATCTTCTAGGAGGTAAATTCAAGTTCTTTATGGATCACTTTGCGTTAAAGTACTTGGTTAATAAGCCCGTTTTGGAAGGACGGATCTATCGGTGGCTTCTACTCTTCCAAGAATTTACATTCGAAGTGATCGTCAAGTCCAGGAGGTTGAACGTCGGGCCCGATCATTTATCCCGATTGGAAACGGGGGAGAACGACGGCTCTCTCGATGGTCAGCTGCCGGATGCTGATCTTTTCCGCGTCGAAGCTGTACCCGATTATTTGGCCGACATAGCAACTTATTTGACCATGGGGCAGTGCCCTCAGCACTACACCCTGCTCCAGAAACGACACTTGGTTGTTCGCGCTGCCGAATACCAATTGATTGCAGGGTAGCTATACAAATGGGGCCTCGATGAGGTCCTGCGTAGATATATACTCGACCACGAATGTGAAGCCGTGATGTGGGAATGCCACAGCGGCGTTGCGGGCGGGCATGTGGGGGCGAAACCCACTGCCACGAAGGTGCTCCAAGCTGGACTATGGTGGCCGACGGTCCATGCCGATTGTAAGACATTTGTTAAGAGATGCGATGTCTATCAGCGAACGGGGAGGCCCTCTCACCGAGACGAGCTCCCGCTACACCCGGTGCATGTGTTGTGACCGTTCGAGAAGTGGGCTGTCGACTTCATAGGCCCCATAGCCCCGGTAGCCAGGCATTCCAAGGCCCGATACATCATTACCACAACCGACTACCTCACCCGGTGGGCTAAGGTAGCGGTGGTATGGGACTGTACAGCGGATACAGCAGCTCGGTTCATCTTTGAACACATCATCACTAGGTTTGGCTGCCCGCGCAGTTTGACCAGTGATCAGGGTACACATTTCATTAATGAAACGGTCCAATTGTTGCTGGACACATTCATGATTCAACATCACAAAAGCAGCCCGTACCACCTGCAGGCCAATGGTACTGTTGAAGCGTTCAATAAAATCCTCGAACAGGGTTTGACAAAGATCTGCAATGCCCAGTGGGATGACTGGGATGAGTGGCTACCAGCTGCACTATGGGCCTACTGGACTACGGTGAAGCGCTTGACCAATCAGACACTATTCCAGCTGGTGTATGTCCGAGAAGCTGTGATTCCCACCGAGTTCACCGTACCAGGTCTTTTAATTGCCACATCCCTCAAGTTCTCAGAAGAGGAATTGCTATAGGAGCGCCTCCACGAATTACAAGAACTGGACGAGGCCCGGCCTCTTGCCGAGTTTCACCAGAAGGTTTAGAAGGCCAGGAAGAAGGCGTGGCACGACCACCACATCAAGAACAAAACGTTCCAGGTTGGAGGAAAGGTCCTCTTATACGATAGCAAGTTTTAGAAGTTTCCAGGAAAACTGTAGATGCACTGGTTGGGACATTACTTCGTCGTCGAGATTAGAGATTCCGGAGCCATTCGGTTGGCTCAGATGGACGGTACTGTTTTACCTAGGTGGGTGAATGGCGCATGCCTGAAACCCTACCACGAATAAGTTTATTTCACCTTTCATCAATAACTCTCGCAACCAAGAGAAACCGTAGAATAGTGTAGTTGAATAACTCTCCCGCAACCGAGATGAGCATAGGTAGTATTTCTTGTTCATGCATAGCTTGTCAATAACCACTCTGTTGTGGGGACCGCAACTCAACGGATTGTGGTCGGGGAGGGGCGTGTCCAGCGTGTCAGTGTCAGTCCATATCATTTCAGTTAGTACTTGTGTCAGTCCGTAGGATCGTCTATATTTGCAGCATAAATTACCATAATTAGAAGTAACCTTGCAATAATCATTTTGCCATAATTCGCAGTAACCTCAGCCGTCGCGTCCGCCCATTTCCCCATGCCACCGTCAGCAGATGTCAGACTACACCTCAGTTGGTGATTGATCGCAGGATTATTGCCGATAAGAATGCTAGCAGGAATTAACTCGTCATGGGGTCTCATCAACCTCACTCGTGCCAGGTAATTACATAACTTGCATGGAAAAAATCACGAGAATGCCGGAGCAATTAGAATTGGGAATTGGACCAAAACCAGAGTAGCAGAAGTATCCAGAAGTACAACACCGAGAGAAGACGCTGAGACCAATTCTGCAGGTATATCAACTCCGAGCGAAGATGCCGAAAGCCAACCCAGTAGTCACCGAACCATAGCTCGATAGCAGAATTCATAAAACAGATTCCCTCGTCAGGAAATATGACAATGCGGCCCTCATAGACGCAAACCTCTCGGACTCTTTCGAGTTCCCAACACTCAAATGGTAGGTGTATATGGAACATTACTTCACAGAAGCTGTGATCCAGATTTTATGCAGGAACGCAATAGAATACAGAAATAACCATGAATATAGAGATGCAGCGGAAATAATGCTTCATTTCATTAATATCAAATAACAGAAATATGCTTACAAGCATAATGGAAATAAAATAGCTAGGGTGCTGGTAACGAATCTATGAGAAGAGATGTGATGGCTACAGACCTCTGAATTGTGTTACAATGAGGCTTGAGGGCCTATTTATTGTTGAGAAACAATGTAGAATCCGAAACATAAAAAAACCTAACCATAGGAGATGAGGCGCCAAAACTGTGGGCGCCCGTTTGGGTAAATTGGTGGTTCAACTTCCCAGGGGCGTAACTTTGGCATCCGATCTCCATTTGATGCACTCAATAGCTCGTTATAAATATCTATCTGAGGAGTACAATTTTTGAATGATCAAAATCAGTCCGTAGACCCATGTTGCTCTTCGTTTTCCCAAAAAAATGTCGTTTAGGGCCTCAAAACGGCTCTGGAAGTTCACGACCCGAAAAACTGCTAAAAATAGTAAGTTTTGTTGCAACTTGAAAACTGAAAGAACTGATGGTGGGGGTTCAAATGGAATAGGTGGGTGGCCACCAATATCCACCTGGATCATTAAGGCCCTAAAACGGCTTCGAGAGTGGAGGACCCGAAAACCTGCTAAAAATAGTAAGTTGTGCTGAACGTGAAAAGCTGCAAGAATTGATGGTGCTAGTCCAAATGGAATAGGTGGGTGGCCACTGATATCCACCTGGATAATTCCTCCCTCCTTAGGAAGTAATGGTCCCCATTGCGTTGAGATCCTCCATGAGATGAGGCAAATTCTGTTGAACTGAGTATTAGATGTGTTGAAGATGTCAAGGACCTGCGGGTGGACATGCTGGATGCATTTAGTAAATTTGGTTTCTTTATTAGCTTCAGACAGTACATGTTTGGATTCTGTATGTGTAGTTGCAGGATGTATGGCAACATCAGGCGGTGGTGCGTTGGGAGTCAAATCAATGGAGTGCTTGTCCTGACAGTGTAGAGGAACCTCTATGAGTGAGGGGAAAACTTCCTCGTATTCCTCCATGACTTTGTCCATCTGCTGCAGCCGTGCAAGGGAGCCCTGTTTCGAGGTTGTGGCCACAATACTTTTCTTTCCCTGTGAGTGAGTTGTAAGGAAAATGAATTTCCTGGTTTGGGAAACAATCTTACTGCGTTGTTTTGCAGTAGTCAAAGAGATGACAGGAGGCGGTACTACCTCTGGTATCCTGTACAAGTTATTTCCCAAAGTAATAATAATAGCACGAGGCCTAGACTCATACACAGCATGTCGCCTCCACAAGTATGGTTGGCCCAATAATACATCAGCTACATCAAGAGGAGCAACATCACACAATACCTCATTTGTGAATGGCTTGATACTGTATGGAAGGCGGCACTGCTAGCGGATGCGGAGACCTCTCCCTGGGTGGAGCCACTCGATGGTATATGGCTGCGGGTGTGCTATGGTTGGTATGCTGAGCCGCTTCACGACCTCTATTGAGATGAGGTTCTTTTGGCTTCCGCAATCGACGAGAAATTGCAGCGGAGAACCCTTCACCCACATCTGCGACTGGAAGAGGCGCTCCTCCTCCTCTGGATCCTCTGGAACCTCCCTCTGGATCTTGGTGGTGGTAACAATAGCACTGGGATCCGCATCAATGATCTGCTTCCCTTTGTCATTGCCTTTGTATGGTTCTAACTCAGGATCAGAAAATGCATCTGATTTGGGTGCCTTTAGTTGGGCCACCAAAGACTGTTTGGCCAGACACTCGTTTGTGCTGTGAGTGGGGCTGTTATGAAATTCACACCACTTCCCTGTGTCCTTCTTTGGATTTGTGGTTCTGTTCTAAGTCGCATTTCTTTGGCCTTGCCCCTTGTTCTTCGGTTCGGGGGCACCTTTCGGATTTGCAGATCCAAAGTCTCGCTTCTTCTGCTTAAATTTCTGCTCGATCTTGGCGGCATAGCGATATGCCATGCTAAGCGATGTAATGTCGAGAAAATCCATTTCCTCTTGAATGTGTTTGTGTAGACAACCGCAGTACTTGAGCACCAAATGTCTCTCTGAATCTTTAATACCCAACTTTGTGCGCAGGGTATGGAACAGATTCGTCAGTTCATGCACATCTTGATCCTTTTGTTGCCGCAGTGTGGTCCATTGGATGTATTTGTCCTCATATCTCCCCACAGGGTAATATTGTTCCTTGATGCCGTCTCGAAACGAATTCCGAGTGGGTGTGGCCGAGAACAGAGAGGGTTCCCCTTCGCCCTCTTGCTCACGGTAGGTTTCCCACCAGTCTTTAACATGGGGGGCAGCTTTGAGGAGTGCAAAAATAATATTTTCTCGGTCAGAGAAGTCATGGACCGAGAAATACCCTTCCAACAAATTTAACCATCTGTCTAAAGTGTTTGCATCTATTTTTCCTTCAAATATAGGAATGTCAAAGTTTACCTGTACCTTGAAGGGAGTGGCGCTTGGATGCAGATGCGCCATATGTGGGCAGTCGTTGAAGGATTTGAGCAAAGTTATCCATCATTGCGTTCCTTTGTTTCTCGAGGGCCTCCTCGAGTAGTATTTTGATAGGATCTCCTGCTCCCTCGTCTTTCTTTTCTTCCACCATGGGAGGTCGTCGGGGTTTGCGAGGCTGATCTTGCAAGGGTTCAACTAGATCGAGCCCTAACTCCTTATACCCTGACCGCATTGGGGACATGCAAAGAAAAACAAAGAAAGAGCAGACCCGCTCTGATACCACTGATCTGGATTTTATGCAGGAATGCAACAAAATACAGAAATAACCATGAACATAGAGATGCAGCGGAAATAATGCTTCATTTCGTTAATATCAAATAACAGAAATATGCTTACAAGCATAATGGAAATAAAATAGCTAGGGTGCTGGTAGCGAATCTCTGAGAAGAGATGTGATGGCTACAGACCTCTGAACTGTGTTACAATGAGGCTTGAGGGCCTATTTATTGTTGAGAAACAATGTAGAATCTGAAACGTCCAAAAACCTAACCGTATGAGATGAGGCGCCAAAACTGTGGGCACCCGTTTGGGTAAATTGGTGGTTCAACTTCCCAGGGGCGTAACTTTGGCATCCGATCTCCGTTTGACGTGCTCAATAGCTCATTAGAAAGATCTATCTGAGGAGTACAATTTTTGAATGAGCAACATGGGCCTCAAAACGACTCTGGAAGTTCAGGACTCGAAAAACTGCTAAAAATAGTAAGTTTTGTTGCAACTTGAAAATTGAAAGAACTGATGGTGGGGGTTCAAATGGAATAGGTGGGTGGCCACTAATATCCACCTGGATCATTAAGGCCCAAAAATGGCTTCGGGAGTGGAGGACCCGAAAACCTGCTAAAAATAGTAAGTTGTGTTGAACGTGAAAAGCTGCAAGAATTGATGGTGCTAGTCCAAATGGAATAGGTGGGTGGCCACCGATATCCACTTGGATCAAGCTAGGCGTTCAACGAACAGAATTTTACCAGAGTTCCGCGGCTTACAGTAATCCTCTCTTCTGAACTTAAGAAATCTTTCGGTCTTCGGGACCACAGGACCGACCATTGAATGCACCAAGTTCTTACTCAGTCGCATCCAGAATGGGTCCTTGTGGTTGAATAAGGAAATTCCCATTCATGTCGAGGATATCCACCGGATTACAGGGCTTTCACAAAATGGCCCGGATGTCTCGAATGCATGTCAGACCACTTCCAAGTGAGCGAGGAAGTCGGGAGATGCCGACTATTATGTAAAATATGGCACACGACGAGGAGGAAAGGGAGCAAAGATGGAGCTTATCAATAAGCCCGAAATCAAGTTTGCATGCTACCTCATTTCCAGTAAGACAATGAGGCACTACACAAAGGGATAATTTACCCTGGATACTATCTCCATTGTCGAGCACTGTGTTCAGGGGGATAAATTGAACTGGTGCTCCTTCATGTTGAAGGCGCTGTTTGACGCGTGTGAAGAAAACTACAAGCGGGCTACAAGCTTCATTTATGGATATTTGACAGTTGCATTTGCCATGTGGAAGTGGCACACTCCCCTCGTCAGGTTACCAGTGGAAATAACAGAGGGCCAGCCTCTAGCGATGAAGTACGTCCCGTGGAAGGTGTCGGGTGATCCCAGCACCAAAGAAGTTAATGCAAAGGCATTTCGGACCTGGTATGGTTTAATGACGGATGTGGTAACAAGCCAGCAGAGGGTGCCCAGGAACCTGCTAGATGAGTACAGCGAGTAAGTATGGTTCGGGGTTAGTCACAGGCACACTTACCTTTGACCTACTTGCATGCTGGAGGACACATTTCACATGCGGCTGCTGAAGTTCCAGCTTGAAGATACCGCTTTCCACAATGAAGTTTGTTCGTGGCCGGGGGTCACGATGGAAATCCGCAACAGGGTACCCATATACAACTTTGATCAGATGCTACCACAGCGACGGCCTGCCGAGACGGATGCGGAGGCGGCACAACAAGCCTCCACCGTGCAGCTCGTCCCCCTCATTCGCCACTTAAACACTCAGGTACATAGTTTTAATGAGGCGACCAAGGTCGTCTCAAGCGGTGCCGTTCCTTTTCCTTTGCTCTTTGAGTTCCAGATTTCTCACTCCACATCGCGTCCCCACACAACTTCCATCACCTCCCCCATCCCTACTGTTTTATTTACTTCTCCAAGCCCGATGAAGACCCCGATGGGGGAAAAGAGCAAGTCGACCGACCTCTTAGAAGCTCCTCAGTCCAAGCAGGCCCGAACCATCAAATCGGGTCCGGTGGTGGACCTCACTGAGGAGGATCCACCACCGCCATCGAGTATAGGGGTGCCGATATAGGAAGAACCACCCATTGACCCCTCTGAGTTTATTAACATTCGACCACCACCACGTACTGTTCCACCTCCACCTACCACTTCATCCACACCATCCAATTCATCCGCCACCGTGTCAGAACCAATCATCCGAGAACTACTTAATGGGGAACACGGGGCCGAGGTTGACTCCAGTATTGCAGCAGTAGTACCACCGGTTGACCCCGCTGGGGAGCCCCAAGTTTCTTTGTCTGATATAATTACACAGATGGCACAAATTGTTGCTGACTTAGCTGAGGCTCAGCCTGAGCCTACTGTACTTCCACAGATTTTCCATATAGATTAGCAGGAGCGGCTGGACTTGAATATGGCTGACTTAGCGCCTCATCAAACCCCGCCGCTGTCCCCTCCAGAGCACTCCACTCGATCAGTTGCCAGTGGGCAATCCCTGTAGGAAAAGCGGTTGGACCAAAGCACTTCGGGGGTCGCCAATTTAGAAACATGGGGTACGGCTCAGCTGTACCACTTTATCCAGAGGGCATCCCATCAGGCAGAAAGGCTTCATTCTGAACTGCAGCAGAGGTGCGATGAGCAACAGCAGCAGATCACCGCGTTTACTGAACAGTGCGAACAACTCACAGCAACACAGGGGCAGCTGCAAGGTCAGATAAACGAAGTCGCCAAGGTGTTTTCCGGGTTATGGCTAGCCGTCGAGGCTCATTACACTCAGCTGCCTGCAGATGTACCAGAGACAAATATCGTAGAACAGACCCTCCACCTCAGGATCGCATTCAATGGCCTCCACAAGGAAAATGTGGATCTCCAAGCAGCGTTAGCAGCACGGGCAGCGCTACCCAATCCAGAGGTAGTTTATACAGCACAGATTGCAGAAAAGCAGGGCCAGGTCACCTAGATGCATGAAACTCTCAACTCTGCAGCGCGCGATGCTTACGACCTCCTGAAGGGTCTTCAGGAGTGCTTGATGGCCCTTACGGTCAAAACGCAGCCCATTTTAGCGCATATGCAGCAACTTTCGAGGGAAATCCAAGAGGCCACGGACCCCTCGCGATTGGACCATCTATATGCCCAAGCAGATGCTATGGAGGTGCAAATCCAACAAACAGAGGCCAGCTCAGCAATGGCCAAACAAGTAATTCGTGAGCTCCGCCCGCCCCTCCAACACAGCTCCAGGACAATGCAGCAGCTAGCCACCGAAGCCGAAACCCAAATCGGCACGGTGTTCGGGACTGTACCGGCGCATGTAGAGGAGGCAGCTGTCACCAAGATCGCCGCAGAGACAGATGCATTGTTACAGGGGTGGCAGCAAGCTATGACGACCTTTAATGAGCTTAAGGCTACAACGTTCAACAAAGTCCCGGAGTTGGGGCCCTTGTTTGGACAGCAGGCTGAAGGCGCACAACAAGAACATGGCACGGGGTCCAGTGGGGCGATGGAGATAGAGACAATGATTTGTGATTGACTCGAGATGAGTCAAGAAACTGTGGTTGGGGCCCTTGTTTTGAATACTAGTTTTGAATGTTTTGAATTTTGAATAAAGAGCAGATTTTTGGGTTGCGGAACGACACATGGCAGCCGCAACCAAGTCGCAACTACGGTGGGTAGCAGAGCTACCGAGGTTGTGAAGAAACATGAGATAGTTGAAGAAAGCAGATGCATAAGTGCGGACAAAGAGAAGATACAACAGAAGATAGAGAGCAGAACTCATAGACAACAAGAGAGAAGCCGGAAGCAGATGAAGAAGAACGCAAGAGGAACTAGCAGTTGCGATGGCGAGTGAATAAATAGCCGTCACCCGGCCGAAAAAGGAGACGAATGCAGAGCGGTTGAAGAGGATTGAGCGGATGCTACAGAGGGAACCCATTCTGAGCATGCTATCTCTATAGTTCCTAGGCTTCTCTTATCTATCTTTCTGTCCGATAAGGCATCTGTAACATACTTGTAAGCTCTTCCTGTGGAAGCGATGTAATTGTGGATTTGGCTAAAGGTTATCAATACACTTGCAGGTTGCTGTCTTATTATATGAGTTACATGCATGCATGATGTCTGTGATGTCTTAAAATTTTATTTGCTTAATACCTGTTCACTATTCTGAATGTTCTTGCGTATATGATGATGTTTATGCAATCAATCCCATATCAATCATGAGTTGCGGATCCTTCCTCTACTATTGATCTATTCCCCTTCTGCATGTGGTCACGGCATGCCTCGGGTGATACTCTCTGCTCTCCGGAGTAGGGTGACTACAACAGATACCCTTGTTGGCCCCAACCTCTGAACTTGGGTCTTGCCTGTGAGACCTGTTTCTTCGCCAACAAGCTGGTCTTCACAGACCAACATCTGCATTTACATTTTTGTTATCATTATTGGATGATTTAAAAACAAAATAAAAATTAGAGTTAAAACACATCAAAACAATTCATTTACCTGATTCATCCTATTGTGTCCCTGGAGGTAAGGACATCTCGGGGTCTCCTCGAAAGTCTATACCTGCATACGGGAAATCCTCAATAGCAAAGATTTGGTTCTGTAACAAATGAAAATATGCTGGAGTGAATCGAACTACCACACAGCCGTCACCACCATGGCGAGCCATCAATGCCACCCATCGTACCATATGAGGCTCTCTAGGTTCACCATGGTCAACAGAGATCAGCTGAGGGGCAAGGGATGGAATCCTCTCCAAAGCAAAAGATACCAAGATAGCACCATACCCAAAGTTTTTCAACTTTGAGTTTTTCACTCTCGTTAGTTTGACCCTTCACATTGGTCAACATCCCTTCACACCAATTGAAGATAGTACCTCTGTAGCATTCGACAGCTGTCTGCATTTGTGACTTGGTAGCCACATGTGGAGCTGCGTCCCCACATAATCTGGTCACAGTGAATGCAATCACTTTCATATCAAGACGTATGATAGTTTTTATATCTATACGGTTGTCTTTGGGATCAAATTCTTCATTATAGAACTCTTGTTTATAGCTAGCAATAGGTAGACCACCTTGCCTAACTCCAAAAAAAGAGATATGTTCACCTCTTTTGGATAAACCAGTGAGGAAGTAAATGTATTCAAGCTCAATTTCTAGCTTGTGATCACCGATGATAAAACATTGTTCTTGGACGTCCCATTTATTCACCAGCCAGGTCATTAGCTCTACCTGTGCCCTCATGCCCTAAATGGCCCAGAATTTTTATAACCCGCAATTTCTCAAAAGATGCATTGTGTTTGGATTGTTCATAGCTGCATCATCTACCTCTTCATGCTCACGTTCTCGCCGCTCCAACATTATGCAATGACCTGCAAATGGACGCATTTAAAGGTTAGAAGCTTTTAGAGTGAAAATTTTTAGCCATTTTTGAGAGAATTTAACAAATTTCCTTTTCTCACGACACCTCTGCAGTTTTTGTATAGGGAAAGTGCAGACCCTCGCATGTGCCCTTCATAAAAACCATGGTAGCCTGATAATTTTCCTTCAGGAAAATTATCGGGGTCCACAGGTAACCAATGGCTGACCCGCGGACCCCCGAGAGCGAAATTTTGAACCATTTTTCACCCAAAAAATGATTTTAAAAAGAAAAAAATAGAATTCAAATGGATGAAAATGAAGAGAAGAGTGTTGTGTATTATTTGGATTCGACGGTTTTCGATTTGAGGAGTCGGTTCTCCCGTTATCACCTCCGGAATTTTTTTTTCCTAGAGCTCTCAACTTTCAACTCTAAATACAAAAGGTGAAAATGACTTTGTTGAACTACTTTTTATAAGATTTTTTGAATGAATAAAATAATATTTTATTTATTTTCCACTTTACAAAGTTATTTTTCAAAAGTTTTTACTTATTGGAAACAAATATGTTTAAGTTTTCGAGTTTATGTGCAGAAAACAAGTTTGTGAAGTGAAAAGGACTATTTTGATGATGAGTACACTTTTATCACTTTTTTGGGCTCTTGAAAATTATGAAAAAGTGAAACCCTGGAGTTCTCTTTTAAGCCTTTTTTAGACTCTCTAAACATGAAAATATTTCCAAGTACTTGACTATTCGAACTCGTTAAAGGAAATGAACAGTCGTCCCTTCAGTATAAGTTTACCCCTTTTTCGGACTGAAATGGACTATTTACGAAAAAGGTATACATTGATTAATCATTGTCAATAGAGTTCTCTCTTGCATTATTTTATCCTTTTTCGGGCTTGAGAGACTAAATTTACGAAAAAGTACACCCACAGAGTTTTCTTGACTTTTTCTTCTGACTCCCTAAAACTGAAAACACCGAGTTTCACTTATACTGGAAACAATAAAGGACCTGTCAATTATAGACAGGAACGAACAACTCCTTCTTAGGGTTCGATTTTAATACTAAGTTGGAATCATTCGAAGGATGAGCTTACATAACAAGAAAATGTTATCCTCCTTAAGCTTGTAAAAAATAAAGAGGTACTTGCCAGAAATGGTGGGGGAAAAGAGAGGAAATGAATCCAGTTGTCACACTTCGTTTCAAAAAGTTGTATACCACTCTTGAACATGACACTTTTGTCACACTCCTATCTGGGTTGGGAAAATCCTTTGGCCTAACAGTTAATCAAACCATATTGAAAGTCTTCAGTTAGTTTCTGGGTATTAGCTTTAGGTAAATTTTCAACAAACCAGCTGCAATGTTTTTATGTGTTCAAGAGGTCAGTTTAAATAAACCATTCATTGAAAATATTTGTCTCCATTCGCGTTGACCATCCCTGAGTCAGTCCTTGCAAATATTTCTTCAAAACTTGATCTAATGGTTTCGTGTCATGGGCTTTCCTACGACGGGTCACTTTCTATCGATGACGGCTCATCATCTAGGAAGTTGATCTAGAATCCTATTAGTACCTTGGGATCTGCATTCCCTAATGGAAGGTTTCTCACCTTCGATGACAGGTTGCATCATTGACCTTTGATCGAATGATTCTATGAAATGTTCGACTTCATATCGCATATTCACATTTCATAGATTGTATTGAGTACTTTGAGAGCCATTGTCATTACTGGTGGTTTCTCTCACACTTGTTATCAGTTCACATCATTGACTGGCAATCAAGTGGTTTCTACTATGTTCGACTTTGACACAATCAATCGCATGGATAGAATCGTACTAATTCGAGAAGCGAAACTCAAGACCTTGGATCTAGTCTCCACCATCTAGGTTGCGAGGAGTTTTATTATTCATCATACTGTAGACTACTCATGACAGATGGCTGCGTCCATGTTGTGTCTACTATTAATGTAATTCTAAAATCATTTTTGTATCAGAACATGTAATTAGTTTTGATCTGAGTATGGGAATGCCTACCTCAGCGATGATATACATACATAAATATATATATATATATATATATATATATATATATATATATACATACATAAATATATATATATATATATATATATATGTGTGTGTGTGTGTGTGTGTGTGTGCATTGAATATTTTTTACAAGTTTCAACCGGTGTGCCTACAACCCAATCCTCGGAATGAAAAAGCACTTCACTCTTTAAAAATCTTCAGACTTCGCACTTTAGGGGGCAATTTGTTACACTGAAATTTGTCACCATGACATTTAGCTATCTATATGGGTTCATCATTACCCATTTATTGCTCCCTTAGAGATCCAAAATCATAAATTTCCTAAATCAAGTCTTGGAATTGGAGAAAAGCTCATTAAAACCCTAAAAATCCTAACTTCGCACTTTTCCTAGTCATTTCTTGCGGTACGCGGTTTATTGCTCTAAAACCTGCAGTACATCCTGCACGTTCTGCTCATTAAAACTGCGAACCCCCGTAAAACGTAAAATAAAAGAAAAGTAAGTTCTAGAAGCCCAGCTGGTCAAATATTCTCCCAACTGGAGGCTTCTAGAAGCGTTATCTGGTCGAGCTTCACCCCTTCCATTCATGAACCTCTATACCTTCATTAATGGAGCTATTCCTTGGTTTTTGGAGCTAAAATCCTTTTATGAGAGGACTTTAACCCTTCCTTATCGGAACTGAAACTACCTCCCTTCTGCTATAAATTGAGACCATGTTTCAATCTCAAGGGTACTTAACTCTTTGTCTTTGTCTTCCATTGGGAAACCAAACCAAACATACAAGAGTATTGAGTTAAAAATAACATAACTAAACTAAAAATTATACAATGTGAATTGAGAGTTTGTAGTGAATTTGTTGTCCCATATTTGGGGAAACCAATAGAAAAATTCAAAAAGAGCATCATTGGAATTTTGAATGTCTGAGAGAACATGCCTGATAAAATGAAAATAAAACACTGAGATGGGGTGTAGACGCCCCCAAGAAACCAACATAGAAATCCATAAATTAAAAAGTGCGATTGATAGGAAAACTGAACTTCGTGAGGACAAGGAAGTTTTCAGATTGATGGGTTGTTCCTTGACCTTGAATGGCCAAGGGATTGGAGAGTTGCGAGGTGAACTTGTCTCCATCTTAGCTATCAACATGAGGCTCTTAAGCTCATAAAATATGTGTATGAGATTCACTAGAGTCTACCTTCTATCAACCATAACCTTTTCTAACAACAACTTGACATGCTAATATAGGTCTATTGTAGGGAGGTAGTCATTTTTCCTTCCACACGAGTTCCATGTGTCAGGTACCCAAGGAGTGATGCATGTCATTACATCAAATTCAAAAACCTCCTACCTTTCCTAACGAATTCCCTCCTCCACCAACCAAAATTCATCCTCAATGTCAAGAGGTGTGTTGCTCTTGAAAATTGTGTGCCAAAGTCTCTACTTGAAATTGTGCCCTGGAGCCACCCATCGTTCCTTATCCCCCTCTACCTTTGTAGCAATGTGCACGTTGTCGTGTTATTATAGAAAGAGGCAATAAGATGCATTTTATACCTACCTTAAATGGGGTGGCAGTTGCAAGAGTCGTTTGTGGAAGAAATCAATCAGTGAATCATGCCAGGAAGGTTGAAAATCTCGAGAATTCTAGACAAGTCCTTTGCCTTTGAAAAAATGCACCAAAGACAAAGGGAAAGCCAGAGCGAGTGAAAAGGACCCCCACACTTGAGCCATTGTGTTGTGCTCGAAGGTCATGGCCAACAAAGGAAGAAGCATGAGAAGATGACGGAGGAGCAGGAGTAGAGTAACTAGTTTCCAAGGAAGGTGAACATTGTGAAGGCTTCAACCCATGTAACCAAGCCTACCATAATGACATGCCCGAGAGCCTCTTCCACCCTCCTTGAGAGGCAAGGCCTCATTAACTCTCCTTGGCATTGTCACATGCAAGGGGTGGGGTGGTGGAGAGCCCTGTCTTATCAGTCCCTACCCCCATCAAGGTTACATTAACACCCCCATTGGGGAAATTTTTCTCAAAGATTGGGTGCAAACACCACTTCCACTTTTTGTGAGAGAAATATCATGTTATATAAGTTACATAAATTATGAGTGTGAATTAAAATTAGCAAAGAGATCAAACACATATGTAATAACTATTCAAACTTTAGTAAACTAGATGTTACGTCTTAAATCTTTTATAAAAATATCTATACTTTCGAGAAGGAAAAAAAAATTTCCATTTTGAAAAAAAATCAATAAAATACATTATATTATCAATACATTAATGACCCAAGTTTAAATTTTAACAAGGATAAAACTAGTCGGTAGACTTTAAGAAATAACAAATAAGGTTCGAAACGTCGATATAACAAATAACCTTATGTGATGGATCCGGAAGACACACTAAAACAAATTATTTATCGCAAAAGTCTGAAATCTGAAAAATTCATATGATGATGATGATGATGATTAATTCCCACTAAGACCAATATGGTCTAACAGACCTTATAAAAGTAAGAGATTATTTTAGATTCTTTAATATTTTATTTCTATGATTGAAAAGAAGGGAGAGAAGTGATCATAGAACACCACATTTTTTATGACTTAACAAGTCAAGAAAGTTGGTAGTGTGGTGAAGATTTTGAAAATTAGAATGGATGTGAGTAAGAGATAGGCAATCCAAGTGAAAGTGATTTTCATCTTCAACCCTATTAGTATTGCAAAGGTGACAGGATCTTTCGTCGCAAGATGTTTTGGGAATCAACCAATGCTCAGTTTCACTTTGAAGCTCGTGAGAATTAGTTCTTATCTTGGTAATGTCCATTTTCTTCTTAGAATTGGTCAAGGTAGAAAGTTAATTCTAGTTATCAATATTAGGGTTGATCACCTCCTTATAATACCTTAACTTCATTTTTCTTTCTAATTCTTTATCATCCCACAACTTTTTATTAATTTGAAAGTAATAAAATTTTTTAATATTATCCCTATTATTCAAGATGATCTCCTCCTTTACCTCCCAATGGTCTAGCCAAGCCTAGGCATCCTTATGATAACATCGCTTAAGTCAGAGGTGGGGCTTTTGGCTAGAGTTAGAAGAAATTTTGGGGAAGCTCTTCGCTTCCATTTTGTATAGCGTCATCTTATATACCTAATCATAGCCATGCTTTCAATGGGGGAAAGGCTAGCTTCAATGAAGAGGATAGAGCAAGGAGAATTTCCTTTGATCTTGAGGTTGTAGCTTATAAATTTCTTTTGGTTTAGCTTGGTCTTCCTCCATGTTCCTCTAGATATAATGCAACCCCAAACCTCATATACATATAAAATAATAGGGGTGACGAGAGTCCCAAAGAGGATATTTTTTTTACTGCAAACCCAAAGATCTGTTGACTTACAATTTTTGTCAAGCCCATAATAATCTTTCCAACCTCCAATTATCCTTTTTTCGATGCTATAATTATATATGAGTTGATGGTGAATGTCAATAGCTAGATATTTGTATGAAGAAACTTTCTCCAAGTAGTTATTATCATAGTTGATCTTTTTTGATTATCATGACTTTAGTCTTCTCAATATTAACAGTCATACCCATCTTGGAGCAGTAATCTTGGAGGATTCCAAGTTGCTTGTCAATTTCATCATGGCTCCTGGATAGAAGAACAATATCATTAACATAAAGGAGAAGAATAATGATCATACCAGTGAGCCTTGGGCCATCACAACCTGCAAATTTGAAACACTCTTCTAGCTTATCAATGTAAATGCAAAAAAATGTAGGGAATAGGGGACACCTTTGCTTAAATGTAATATTGCATTTAATTTCTTTTGACCAACCCTCCGCGGTTTTAAGCTTGGCAATAACATTCCCATATAGCCTAGTCGTAACAACCCTTAACTCGAGAGGAACCGTTATCTCTTCCAGTGTCTTACTTGGGTTATCGTGATGAACTGTGTTGAAAGCTTTTCTAAAGTCAACAAAACAACATAAGAGATATTTTTTAATCACATAAGTCTTACATATCATTTTGTTAATAAAATATCAACACCAAGTCAACAAAAAGATGAAAGTGCTAAGAGAAAAACAATGTGATTATTTCAACAATAACAAATTGATTTATTATGATTTTGTTTAAAGTTATAAAGCCTTAAAATTATATTTGTATGGATTGTTGTTGAGCTACCATCATTGAATTCTATTTAAAATATTGACTAGCTAGTAATGAAAATAACTAGTTGAAATGTGTATTTTATTAAATAAAAATAAAAATAAAATAATGCTAGTTATAAAAGGAAACAAAAATAAATTGGGACATGAGTATGCCCTAAAACTGCTTATGCTTGGCTAAGAGCTCGTCTTCCTTACACAAAAGAAACAAGTTAACGACCAAAAACACAAATGCATATGGCAAGAGCGAAAGCCTACCCATTTACAAACAACCAATAGTTAATTCCAGGTGGTGTAGTTTTCCTTGAATAACAATGATGAGTCAGCATGCATTCACTGATAGCAATGGATGATGGTTGTCCCCACCGTTGGTTTGAAAATTAAGTTATGATAGGTTTTCCCATTATGTAAAAAAAAATATAAATAAATAAATTATATGTATGTATGTATGTATGTATGTATGTATGTATGTATGTATGTATGTATGTATGTATGTATGTATGTATGTATGTATGTATGTATGTATGTGTATAATCAAAAGCATTATAGAATACTAATAATAGTATTCTTATTATGCTTTTTGGGTTTATTGTTGATATTACAACCAATTATGAAGAAAATACATAATTATTTCTCTCTCTTAATCATAAATAAAATTCACATTGGTAAACGGCCAGTACCCTTACACACACAAATTGATCTTCATCTTCTAAGTTCCAAAACTGATCAAAATGGATTATATTGCTACGTTGCATATGCCCAACTATACTTCTAACAATATTTATCTTATATAGCCTCCAAAATATGTCATTATATGGAATTTTTTTACATAACATTTATATATAAAAGAAGGATAACTACATTCCTAGAGGGCCAATGCCTGCCATCACATTCTCATTTTCCTCCACTAACTGCAGTGGAATATTTAAGTTTACCAGCTCCTCAGGCTCGCCTGGAAGTTTTGCTTCAGAAGAAAAAGGGTTATGGAGACCAAAGACTTCTTTAAGAACTCCTAAAATTGTCGCTTCAACCATCACCTAAATTCCTTCACGCTGAGATTGTCGACCTTGGTGGCCAAATTGACCACTATCAACTAGAGTCGATCCACATCCTCCCTTAAGGCTTCCACCTCCCACATTACCAGTGAAGAATATGATCTCGCTTCCTCCACTAGTTGTCCCTCGACGTTATCTAGTTTGGGCAACCTATCCTCCAACGACGGTGTTTCTTAGTATAGCCCTAAGCTTTCACCACCTGCATCAATTGGGGTGGCCATTTAAAAAAAAAAAGGCATGTCACTAAAATTCAATGCAATTTAATCCTTATCTCTTTCCAGTTATAGTCGAACATGTTTCTAGTTTCGTTCTCAACTATCATTTCCTTACATTGAATGCCCCTTATGCACATTCTCCTAATGATTTTACCTATGTCATGTAACCTTTCCTTAATCCAACATTCGGACCTGCCACACTTACTCCACCAGTAGGGGAATGAAGAGCTAGCCTGTGGAATGTTATATCCATGACACATTCACGTGAGGGATGACAGAAGATGTCCTTGATAATGACGAAATATTTCATCGTTTACCACCTAGAGGGACAATCCATTTATGTTTCCATTACCAAGAGTTGTCGCTTCATACCCATCACTGTTGTCATTGCTATATTATTCATTAGTGCCAGGAAAGGCCTCAAGTCCCGTTCATTCCATCTTATCATGCAAATTAAAATATTATGTGCCTTTGATTTAATATAACCATTGATCATTGTGGAATATAATGAAATGTTGGGTCTCCTCGATCCAGGACTAATACACCTTGTTCAAGGCATGCCCCTTTATTAGCTTGCTCGTCAAAAATTTTGTTGTTCTCTCTTATGATATGGAAGAAGGCAATGGACTCGAATTTTTGAATTTTTTTCATGATCTATGTGTCCAAGGGAAGCAAATATTGTTCTTTGGATTTGTGGAATTTTTGAATGATTAACATTGAATTGCCTATAACAGTTAGATGTCCAATACCTTTAGTGATGGCTAACTTCAGGCCTTCCCATAGAGCTAAAGCTTATGCCTGGTTATTGGAAGAGATCCCCAATCCCCATGCATATTTTATCTCTATTTTTTCGTCGTGGCAGTAAATTGCCCGTCCCGCTCCTCCCTCCCCTTGAATAAAATTCACTTTTTAATATGAGGAAGATGTATATTTCTTATACATTTTAAAATATTTCAATATAAAATTGAATAAAATTTTTGAATATCCATGTTAATTAATATGTTTCAATATCAAATTCATATATATATATATATATATATAATTCAATATATATCATAGTAAAATATTTCAAGATTCCTCGATGGGGTCAGAGAGGAGGAAATGGATGGCTTCCGCAATCATGCATCATCATTAGCACCACCGTGCTCCAATGCACAAAACCTAAAACCTATCAATTCTTCTGATTGATATGGTTTATGGCAATGCTTACAAATTGTTGTTATGATAGATTTATAGACTCTCTTGTAGAATTTTTTATGTTGTATATGTTTCCATTTTGGACTTGTCACTCTATAGATAGGTGGCCAAAATTATTTGGTTTCTCACAGGGCGGGTTGAGGCGAGCTATCGCAAAGATGCATAGCAGAAAATGAAAGGCTAATGTAAATTTTTTGAATTGGTTAATAGAAGGACCCACCCAACTTACAAAATAAAATAAAATATTTCAAAATGTAGGTTAAATAAAGTATATGTATATTTAAAAAACATATTAATAACAAAGGAACCTTTTAATATGGATAATGTAATTCATAAATAAAATATTTTAATAGTTATATTAATCAAAGTATTTCAATGTGAATCATGTATATACTATATATGGTTAAAAAAAGGCATCCATGTAAAACATAAAACAATTGAAAACAATAATTTTTTATGGTTGAAACATTTCAATTGGTCTCAACAAGATAAAATAATGATAATTTATCATTATAATAAAAAGTTGAGAATCTTTAAAGAAAAAATTTAATAATAATTTTAAAAACAAAACAACCTTTGAAAAATATTAAAAGTAAAGAATTTCATATTTAAATTTCAAAGATTTTTTTATTAAGATTTTCAAGTAAATATTGTGGTGAAAAATTACAAAATGTGAAAGTTTATAATTTTCTAAATTGAATTTTACTTAATTTTCAACGAGTGATTTATGAGAAAAATTGTGTAATTTTAAAATATTTTTATGTAAATTGATAAACTTAAATTTTCTATGTGAATTAAAAATGGATTCAACACATTAAATGTAACACTTTAAAATGTTTTTGTTGATATTGTGATTTTTAATTGTTTAAAATGTGGCTTTGAATGCATAAATGGATTTAGTGTCGTAAAAAGCCTTGAGACACTCTAATTATGCAAATTACACAATTTGAACTTACGATTCCAACAAATCTTACATGACTTGAGAAAAAGACTTGTCTGGAAAATATACCTATAAAAAGACCAAAATTTTGAAGAATTTCACTCTCATTATTCAAATAACAAATATAACGATATATCACATTCTTATAAAATAATTACAGTTTTCAATAATAATAATAATAATAATTTAATTTTAGAGATGTGTGTGTGTCTTTTTTTTTAAATTAAGTTTTGTATTGCCTTAGAATGTCAACACACATCATCAAAAGATCATAGTTCATACAATGTTCAATCTCAATCTACCTCGAGGGAAACTAGATCTATTGATCGTCAACTGAAGTTCAAGTGTAACAAAATAAAAACATATGCTATTGAAAACTACTAAATCAGCCATGTACTTGACTACATAAAGAAGAAAAAAAACTACTATAAGACATATCGTGGTTTCAACAGTTTGAAAAGGTCATTAGGTTTGGGTCTTGGATGCTTGTACTGGGAGGAGCAGGAGGTTTAAGTTCACACTGAATATGAATTTCTAGGTGATCTATCCGAGTATCCAAAGAAGGCAGACACGAGCATCGATGTCATTGCACCTGCCTGATTTCATTTAAGGAAGATATGATATCATTACATAGTACATGTTTTTCTTTCATGGCTTTGCACATAAGAGTTTTCATCTGCCAATGGAGGGTGATGGAGTTCAAGTAATGTTGGATGTGTGATCCAGGTGGATATTGGTGGCCACCCACCTATTCCACTTAGACTTTGTAATATTCCAAACTAGCAGCAGCTAATTGGAAATATTAATTTTGATCAATTTTGCCTTATATAATTAAATTATAAATAAAGGTGAGTAGAGGGGGACATAACTCACTCTAAAAATAAAGTGCACTCCCTAGTAGACACAACGTTGTAACTTAAGTGAACTAAGGGGGGCAAAAGGAACAAGTAGGGAATGGGCCGATGTGAACACTTGGAGAGACAGTGCAGGTTGAGTTGGCAGCGTGGGGGTCAAGGAGGCTACGTTGGATGAGAGGCTTAGGGTTTGAGAGAGAAAGGCCAACATTATATAAGGAGGAGAGCCTCCTTCTTTGGAGCATTCAATGTTATGATATTGAGCTGGTCATTCGACTTCTTGAGCACGTTGACTGTTTAGCCTGTCTGCAACACTGTTTAGTGCAACGAGTGTCTCTGTTCGGAGATCTCACCCTCAGCCCCGGGGGACTTCGAGTGCCTACTCGGGTGAGGTTTTCTCTTCAGTATTTTGGTGGGAGGATCGAGTTTTTGTTTGTGGAGGAGCTTCTCTTCTAGAGATTGCGCAGTCCTGAGAGGGAGGACACAGTTCACTTGGTGGGGAGTTTGGTTTGATCTTGTTCGGAGGATTCAGGCTCTGAGATTGAGCAAGGGGCCAGCCCTTGCATATTGGAGGATTTCGGCATAGTTTTGGGCGGAGTTATGGAGTATTCTCTTTAGTGGCAGCGCAGAGCCTTGGGGGACAGCGTATATCCTCAAGGGGGTGATTTTCGGGGGTTGGCTATTTTCGAAAAGCTTTCTGGGTTTGATGATTAGAGGCTGATTCCAGAGTTTCAGCATTTTCTGAGGTGGGGAGCAGCCCCAAATCTTCTTGTGATTCCAGCAGTAGCAACAACACAACAGTTCTCCGGCAGTTTGGACGTAGATCAGTTTGCAACCATTTCTATATCCTTCTGAGAGCTTTTCTTCACTTGCCTAGTGCAGGTCTAGGTGCCATCACTATGATCAACTATTGTACTCATTTCTATTCTCAGTATAATAAAATAGCTTGGCATTCTATCTATATTTCTTGAGTATATGTTTATGTCTACATTGCTATTATATGCTTGCACTAATTTTATCTTTATCTTTCTGAGCACTACTGTTAGTATACCACTTGGTGTGTTTACCCCACACTCTTAGACAGAGTCTGGAAAGGGCCAGGTAGCCTCCAGATCTCACCCTCTTTTCAGAGGTGACATATATGGTAAACGCCCTCCCAGTCCATCTCTGGTTGGAGTTTGTTGTGTTTATTCCTGAAAAGGGATATTACAGTGGTATCAGAGCATAGTTCTGGCTCAGCCTGTGGACCTAGTGGTCTATGACATCGAGGAGTACAGGGATGATCGGTGGTATGCGAGGGTGTATGGCGCTGCACAACAGGGTCTTAGAGCATTACCTCCAGGGAGACTCACGGACAGGGAAATCGGGCTTACTTTTGGGGGTATTTCACCTAGGGGAGACAGATGAGCGATACTTGACGGTATCTGTGGGGACTCACGCACCTGACCCTCTTCTACATCACTCACGACACAGTCGATTTTGTCATTGTCCTTTGGCACCTTGGGCATGAGCAGCGGGGTACGCGAGGCTCACCCCAGATATTTGGATGACAGTCAACACACTAGGGGAGAAAATTCTCAACAGTGGCACTGGGTCGGGGTGCTAGTTGACAGCCACAGGTTAGGGGATGAGATGATCCTCTGTAGGGGTGGCACATCAGTCATTGCTGAGCCTACGCTTGGCGAGCAGGTCATGAGGGAGACACGTGTCATTTTTCCCTCAGGGCATGTCGAGATCATGCATGAGTAGAGGATACTGGGTACAGCAGAGGTAGCGTCCCAGTATGTGTCTGGGCTCCAGAAATTGTATCGACACTTTATCGAGAGGGTGGATGGCATATTCAATGCAAATGAGGTGGCAGAGGTAGAATAAGAGGGCATTCCTTCTGTATGCCAGGGTGAGGACTCTTTTTCATATGAGTCCATAGGATCAGTTGAGGACGCTTCTGGGGAGCAAGAGCAGTCATGCAGAGATGGTGAGAGTAGACCGGAGCTGCATTCCAGTGTCCAGGGTGAGCAGTCACGGGACTCTGCGGGAGATACTTTGGGTGAAGAGTCACTTGTGACGATTAAGCTAGAGTAGCAGGTGATGGAGCCTGAGTCGACAGAGGAGGAAACTATTCACATTAGGCACGATATTCCATTGGGGGAGAGCCAGATGGGTGCCCACATTGAGCCGATGAGGGATATGTGGCTAACATTGGGGTCAGCCATTGAGGTGGGGCAGTCAGATGTACTAACATCGAGTACGGTGATAGTAGTTGCAGATCCATATCCTCTGGAGGTGTTGGAGGTTGATGGGATTGTTTTGCAGGGGGCCAGTAGACATCGAGAGCATGACATTCTTGATCGGGAGTCGGAGGAGCTGTTGGATATGGTGGAGAATCCATCTATGGGTCGACACAGGGATGAGGCGCAGATAGATGTACACGCAGTCAACAGAGCTGCAGTGTTTTTAGTGGTTAGCACTCTCCAGAAGTACATTGATGGAGTTTGCAACATATCTTGCCCACTTTGGCCCATTATAGAGAGAGGGGCTTCCTTCTGTAGGTAGCTTTCATTAGCAGATAGGGCATAGTAGTGGGAGTTGATTATGGGCTGGCGACGACACTACAGGCGTGTTCCATATGCAGTTGTTGTTGCTACATCAGATTCTTCTTCCAGGATGGACTGGCGGGAGATCATGAGTTGGTACCCTCTTGATGGTACGATATTCTTCATAGGGAGCACAAAAAAGTAGGGGCCCTTGGACATAGCAGATGTTATAAATTCTAGCTAGTAGGGGGGCACAGGGCGTCGTTTCTTCAACACTCCATCCCGATTTCAGCAGAGCAGGATCAACGTGGGATTGAGTCAGGACTTGGATTGGAGAGAGGTGATGAGTTGGTACACAGTTGATGGGACAACTTACACAGTCACAGATACAACGCAACAGGGGTCATGGTATTCGCCTATTATAGCATCAGTCATAGCCAGAGGCAGTGCGCAGTGCGAGCCGGTGGGACTTGGGCAATTATTGGCCATGGTGGCAATGGGATCCGGGAGGATTGTTGGTTGGCTAGTACCGTGAGAGATCAGTTTGGGATCCTGGCATTGAGAGATACCTTCATATCAGGGTGATGCAGAGGATAGGGAATATTCAGTGGCGCATTTGGGACCCAGGCACCTTTTTGCAGTGTTGTGGGGGAGCACCAGCTAGAGAGGAGGCTTGTTCAGGCATTGCTTGAGGACAAGCAATTTTTGGCAGGGAGGACTGTAATATTCCCAATTACCAGCAGCTAATTGGAAATATTAATTTTGATCAATTTTGCCTTATATAATTAAATTATAAATAAAGGTGAGTAGAGGGGGACATAACTCACTCTAAAAATAAAGTGCACTCCCTAGTAGACACAACATTGTAACTTAAGTGAACCAAGGGGGACAAAAGGACCACGTCGGGAAGGGGCCCACGTGAACACTTGGAGAGACAACGCAGGTTGAGTTGGCAGCGTGGGGGCCAAGGAGGCTACATTGGATGAGAGGCTTAGGGTTTGAGAGAGAAAGGCCAACGTTATATAAGGAGGACAACCTCCTCATTTGGAGCATTCAATGTTATGATATTGAGCTGATCATTCGACTTCTTGAGCACGCTGGCTGTTTAGCCTGTCTGCAGCACTGTTTAGTGCAACGAGTGTCTCCGTTTGAAGATCTCACCCTCAACCCCGAGGGACTTCGAGTGCCTGCTCGGGTGAGGTTTTATCTTCAGTACTTTGGTGGGAGGATCGAGTTTTTGTTTGTGGAGGAGCTTCTCTTCTAGAGACTGCGCAGTCCTGAGAGGGAGGACGCAGTTCACTTGGTGGGGAGTTTGGTTTGATCTTGTTCGGAGGATTCAGACTCTGAGATTGAGCAAGGGGCCAGCCCTTGCATATTGGAGGATTTTGGCATAGTTTTGGGCGGATTTCTGGAGTATTCTCTTTAGTTGCAGCGCAGAGCCTTGGGGGACAGCGTAGATCCTCAAGGGGGTGATTTTCGGGGGTCGGCTGTTTTCGAAAATATTTTTGGGTTTTTCTGGGTTTGATGAGTAGAGGCTGATTCCAGAGTTTCAGCATTTTCTGAGGTGGGGAGTAGCCCCAAATCTTCTTGTGATTCCAGCAGTAGCAACAACACAACAGTTCTCCAGCAGTTTGGACGTAGATCAGTTTGCAACCATTTCTCTATCCTTCTGAGAGCTTTTCTTCACTTGCTTGGTGCAAGTATAGGTGCCATCACTCTGATCAGCTATTGTACTCATTTCTATTCTCAGTATAATAAAATGGCTTGGCATTCTATCTATATTTCTTGAGTATCTGTTTATGTCTACATTACTATTATATGCTTGCACTGTTTTTATTTTTATCTATCTAAGCACTACTGTTAGTATACCACTTGGTGTGTTTACCCCACACTCTTAGACAGAGTTTGGAAAGGGCCAGGTAGCCTCCAGATCTCACCCTCTTTTCAGAGGTGACATATCTGGTAAACGCCCTCCCAGTCCATCTCTGGTTGGAGTTTGTTGTGTTTGAGAGATATTCCTGAAAATGGATATTATAGCCACCATTTTTTCTTTCAGTTTTTCAGTTTCCTTAATTGTAGCACAGTTTAATATTTTTGGCAGTTTTTCGAGTCCCGAACTTCGGGAGGAGTGTTGAGGCCCTAAACTATGTCTTTTTGGAAAAACCTTGACCAACATGGCTATGTAACCTATGTTTTTCACTCAAAATTTGTATTCCTTGGATAGATCTTTCTAACGAGGTATTGCTCATGTCAAACGGAGATCGTATGCCAAAGTTACGTCCCCGAGAAGTTGATGTACCAATTTACCCAAATGGGGCCCATAGTTTTGGTGCTTCATCTCCTAGGGTTAGGTTTTTGGATGTTTATTATTTTCCATTGTTTATCAATAATAAATAGTCCTTCAAGCCTCATTGTAACATAGTACAGAGGCATGTAACCACCACATCTCTTCTTAGAGATAAGATACTATCGCTCGAGCTAGTTTATTTCCATTATGTCTGTAAGTTTATTTCAGTTATTTGATATTAATGAAATGAAGTATATTTTCTTTTAGATCTCTATGTTTATGTTTATTTTTTGTATTTATTTTCATTCTTGCATAAATCGAGATTAGTGGTATCAGAGCGGTCCTCTCCTTCTCGATGTTTCTTTGCATGTCCCCAACGAGATCGGGGTATAAGGAGTTAGGGCTCGATATGGTTGAACCTTTTCAAGATCAACCTCGCAAAACCCGATGGCCTCCCATGGTGAATGAAAATAAATATGAGGGAGCAGGAGATCTTATCAAAATATTTCTCAGGGAAGACCTCGAGAAACAGAGGAACGCGATGATGGATAACTTTTCCCAGATCCTTCGACGGCTACCCACCGACAACGCATCTTCATCCAGTAGCCACTCCTTTTAAGGTACAAGTTAACTTCGACATTCCCATATTTGAGGGTAAAATAGATGTAGATTTTGTAGATATATGGTTAAATCTGTTAGAAGGATATTTTCGGTTCATGACTTTTCCAATCATGAAGAGATTACTTTTGCACTCCTCAAAGCCACCCCCCATGTCAAGGACAGGTGGGAAACCTACTATGAGCAAAAGGACGAGGGGGAATCCTCCCTATTCTCGGCCGCACCCACTTGGAATTATTTCTAATATGCCATTAAGGAACAATACTACCCCATGGGGAGATATGAGGAGAAGTACATACAATGGATTACACTGCAAAATCAAAGGTATCAAAATGTGCATGAGATGATGAATTTGTTCCATACCCAGTGCACAAAGTTGGGTATCAAAGATTTGGAGAAAAATTTGGTGTTGAAGTACCACAATTATATACATAGATACATCTAAGAGGAAATGAAGTTTCTCAACATATCCTCGCTTGGTTCAGCATACCGATATGCTACCAAGATTGAGCAGAAATTCAATAGGAAGAAGCGAGACTTTGGATCTGCAAATTAGAAGAAAGGGAAAGGCGCCCCCAAATCGCAGAACAAAGGACAAGGCCAAGGCGGGGTGACCCAAGAAAACCTGTCGAAGCCACAAGTGAATAACAACACAACAAACCCAAATAAGGACACGAAAAAGAGGTGTGATTTCCATATGAGTTCCACTCACAACAAAAGTGAGTGTTTGGAAAAGCAGTCACTGGTGGCCGAGATGAAGGCTTTCGAATTCGATGTATGTTCTGACTCTGAGCCAAAACCTGATAAGGGGAATAACAAAGGGAAGAAAATTATCGATGCAAATCCTAGTGCCACCATTTCCACCACCAAGATTCAGAAGGAAGAATTCGAAGATCTAGAGGATGGGAAGTGCCTCCTCCATTCCTAGATGTGGGTGAAGGGTTCCCCGCTGCAGTTCATTATCGATAGTGTGAGACAAAAGAACCTCATTTCAGTAGAGGTTGTGAAGCTGTTGGGCGTGCCGATCACATCACACCCACAACCATACACCATTGGGTGGCTTCACCAAGGACAATATCTTTGCGTCAACCAGTAGTGTCGCCTTCTCTACAACATCAAGCCCTTCATGGATTAGGTATTATGTGATGTTGCTCCTCTTGAGTTTGTGATGTATTATTATTATTCCAACCATACTTATGGAAGCGACATGTTGTGTATGAGTCTCGGCCTCACGCTGTTATTATTACCTTGGGTAATAAGTTGTACAGGATTCTAGAGGTAGCATTGCCTACCACCATCTCTTTGATCACTGCGAAGCAATGTAGTAAGCTCATTTCCCAAACCGAGAAATTTGTTTTCCCTATGATCCACCCTAAGGGAAAGAAGAATATTGTGGCCACGACCTCCAGACAGGGCCTCTCCACACAACAACAACAGATGGATAAGGTCATGGAGGAGTACTAGGACATATTCGCCTCACCTCTAGGGGTGCCTTTACACTGTCAAGTCAAGCACTCCATCGATCTGACCCCAGGCGCACCGCTACCAAATGGACCAGTCCATCAGCCCTATGTTCTAGAGAACGATGAAATCAAGAGGCAGATTCAGGATCTACTACAGAAAGGCCACATTTGTCCAAGTTCATCACCCCGTGGGAGCCCAATCGTTTTGGTGAAAAATAAGGATGGGACTTGGAGACTTTGTATTGAGTATCGGGCACTGAACAAGATCATTGTCCAGAATAGGTATCCGATCCCACGAAATTGATGACCTTTTGGACAAAATCAAGGGGGCCAAATATTTCAGCAAGATTGACTTGAAGTCCGGGTATCACCAGGTACCAATCAAACCCTCCTATGTGTGGAAGACTGCCTTCAAATCCAAGGAAGGAATTTTTTAATGGTTGGTCATGCCTTTCGGGTTGACGAATGCTCCTGCAAATTTCGTGAGGCTGATGGATGAAATCTTGCAACCATTCACCAACTCATTTGTGGTGGTGTATTTGGATGACATCTTGATTTTCAACCAGAGTTGGGAAGAACACCTCCACCACATTCGACAGGTACTCCAAACACTGCGACAACACAAGTTATGTGCCAATTTGGAGAATTGCACTTTTGGCATGACCAAGGTTCAATAAATGGGATACATTATTAATGAGCGGTGGGTGCATGTGGACCCAGCCAAGTTCCAGTCAATCGGGATTGCCTATCCCCAACCACTCTAACAGAGCTCCATAGCTTTCTGGGTCTTGCCAATTTCTACCGCAGGTTCATGCTGGGATTCTCTCATATCACTTGGCCTTTGATTAGAGTCACAAAGGGAGGAGCGAAAGAAAAATTATTTTGGTCTGAATCTCAACAGAAGGCGTTCACAGAGTTGAAGCATCGCCTGTGCTCTACACTAGTGCTCACATTACCAGACTTGCAACAACAATTTGAGGTCGAGCTGACAGATGCTTCTGACTATGCTATTGGGGTAGCACTTACTCGATAGGAGAATTCAGTGGCATATCACAATGAGACACCTTCAGACACAGTCTGAAAGTATTCAAGATAATCAAATTTAATTAGTTCTTCCCCATGTGTTGTCGTTGTTGTGGAAAAACCACAACCCCCATTATTATTATCTTTATAACAATAATGGGGACCCTCTATGTAAATTTTGGTCATATCACTATTTAATGCTTTCTTTTGGTTAAGTGTACGACATTTTTACAAAATTTTCATTTTTCTTGGATTTACATTTAGATTGTTTCATTGAGTGCGATTTCTCACCAGTTTCCCATCAACTCTAATTTTGCTGAGTTTGAACTTATGGTTTGCAAATGATGCTTATTCAAAGTTCTAGTGATTTTTACTGCCTAGGTTAAAAAAAGTACAAAATGTATATTTCTTTATTATTGTAAATTTAGTTATTTTTTATTTATTTATTTAATTAATTATTATTTTATTAACTATCCTACAAAACGACATAATTCAAGAATTTATATATTTATTAACAAAACTATATAATAAATTCTCAAACTAAACTAAAACCCCTAAGTAGCCTCTTCTGGCTCTTCAAATGGTCTTCAGGTGAAGCAGATATGGCCTCCTCTCCTGGTGGCCCTGGGCATCTTTAATATTCAAGTCAGAAAAATCACTTCCAGAAGTGCTCCTCTGCATCTGAAACCTGTACCAAATTACTCAGAATATCCAAAAATTATAGGATAAACTCTTTGTAAGCCCAATTTGGTCGAAAAATTCTCAAGTTATGGTCTCATCAATTTTTCCTAGGAAAGCTCCCCTAAAACAGGAGAAACTCTAGTTAACTTCGCTAGAACTGTAGTTCCACCGAAAATGTCTGACTCCGCCAACTTCACTGCCAAGTTAAGAGCAGAGTAATTAATGGATAAGTGGAGTTTTGAGCTCTAGTTAAGTGCACTTAAGCGCTAATCATTCACTTTAATCTAATCCAAACTTAATCGCATTTAAACATGGCTTATGGGTTAATAAATCAAAGTTAATGTTTTAATTCAGCGCATTTGGTTGGAGCTCTGCAGAGGTCACAATGTATGGTCCTATGGACCGAGGCTGGCCCCTCTTTTCCCCATCGTAGCATTAGTTTGAATACAAATATAAATAGACAACTATGATATGTAAGGACTAATATGGCATAGTGGAGGTGGTAAGCATTGGTGTTGGGTGGCGGGAGAACGCGGGGTCGAACCCCAGTGCCTCCATAAAAATTTTGACCAACCAATTACATAACATTTCGACCTTTGCGGGGGCACATGGCAGCCTCCAAGCTGGCCATGTGTCATGGCCCGATTGGTCCTACCAACACCAATTAAACTGCGAGAAAGAACAAAAATTTCAACCAACCACCAGCTGACACTTGTCATCTCCTCATTCGACCAACTAGAGGAATATTCCTTGAAATATTCTTTTTGCTGACTGGGCTGCCCAGTCATCATCCTGTCAATTCTCCACAAATTTTATTTGTTTGAGAAAATGGACAGCATGCTCTAACTTTCTCATACAGAGTCGGTTTTTGATGAAACGAAGTGCGTCGAAATCAAGGTGACGAGACCTATCTAGTCATTTAGTTTTCGAGTGATTTCGAGAAATTTTATTTTTGAGCTTAAATTTGAGCTCCTGATCACCATGGTATGAGTGGATGCCACTTCAACCCTTGTTACTCATGCATATGGGCCTAATCACATGTGGACTCTGAAGAATACTCTAGGAGGCTGAAACATGTAACTCTAGAAGTGGGTTGAGGGAGTCAAACCTCTCCCCTAATTGTCTATCGGGTTATGTTAAGTAATGAATTACTTGGAGCAGTAGGGGTTCATTTTATGCTATTTTATTTTTTTCAATAGATAAGTAGAGATATTGGGAGGGGAAAGTTAGAGAGTGTAACACAATGGTTAAATTTTTACAATGGCCTTAGAGACCATAGGTCTTAGCTAACTCCATGGATAATACCTTTTCCTTTGTACTTGCATATTTCCACACTAGATAAAAGAAGTAGAGTAGCTTCAACTTTTAGTTGAGCCTTCTCCCATAACAATTTCCTAGGGAAAAACTTATATGTGTTATGGATGTTGTGTGTTTTTATTTCTCTTATATATTTCTCACATTTCAACTAAAGTATTCATTATTTGAGATCTTAAGGGGATTAATGTTCGTATAGTAAAGATTTCAATATTTTATCAAATTAGTTATGATGAACCATTCTAGTGGAATATCCATGGTAGTCTAAAAGAATTTATGAAAACTAATCATTATTATAACATCATTATATTCTACTTTTTCTATCATCTTGTGTTCCTACAATTTCAAAAAGTTGAAAAGTATCACAATCACCCAAATAAATAAATATACAACTCCATCATGAGATGTTCTTGTAATTCCAAATAGTTGAAAAGTTCCATAATCACCTATATAAAACGAATATGAAATTCCAATGTTGAAAGGATGTAGACATGTACAATACACTTTCTATGATAACCAATGAGAGAAGAATTTGTACAATACTTTAAACAACCAATTGCAAATGATAACCATAAAACAAATGAAACAAACAACAAACCATTGAATATTGATTTACTGTGGAAAACCCTTACGGGAGAATAATCCAAAACTTTAAAGCACACTCAATGTATTATTCAATGATTAAATGGTGACGATTCATTAAAATTCGTTATGCTCTCAACAAGAGTGTCCAATAGCAAGATAAGGATTACATAGAAGTTTTTGCTGCATAATAGTAAGTTAAACCTCACACATTATTTTCCTCAAACCTTAACACTCAATAAATAGGCATAATAAAATGATTAACAATTTATGGTTTTTTTATTCTACATGTTGGAAATAATGAGCAATTAATTTCCCAAATGTCATTGCTTAGCTTTAATTTCCTACTAGTGAGTTGAATATATTCCCCACCATTACTCTGCATGTATTCCTTGCTATTTCTCAAAGTTTAGTACGTACTACTTCTTAACAATCATTACCTGCTCTACTACATGATTATGAGGTGTATGCCACACTCATATAAACATTCTCCCATTTGGCATATACTTTGTAAGAGTATAAGGGATAATGCATAAAATTATGCACTAATTATTAGGAGCCATAAGTCCCATAGACTCACAACACCACTTGAATATACTTTTACTCACAAGTTTTATCAATGCACCTACAACATTATCCAAAGTATTTACTTTTCCTAGCATCGCCTCTTTATCCTTTACCATGGCCCAAATGAAATGGTACTAGATATCTATATGCTTTGCCTTTGCACGAGAGGTTTATTTCTTATCTAAAAAATGTCACCATTTTTATGACATGGAACTGTAGTAGCTCTTTGAATACTTTTGAACATAATTTCATAGGACAAATGGCCTCATTACAAGCATGAGTAGCTTCCATATACTTCGCCTTTCCAGTGGAAAAAAGTGATTACAACTTGCACTTGCACATCCGACATACCACACCACCAAACAATCAAAATACATATCTACATTTATGTGTCTTGTTAGGTCCCTGTAATTAGCAAGGTTGGAAAAAGTCCAACTACAGGGGTAACATCAAAGCGCTTTGGGATTCAAGGATCTAGCCCTCCTGAATCCAAAGAGGGATCTCTCTATGAATGAGATTAAAGATGTGATCTTTAAAGCCTGAAATGTGATATTAGGTTAGTTATGAAGAGCATGAGTTTTGTTTTGTTTGTTTTGGTTGGGAAAAAACATGATGAAGGTGAAGGTAGTTCAAAATTAAGGGTGAAGATGTTTGCAAGTGAAGGAATGATTTGGCTAATAGAAAAAAGCAAAGATAGTTTTAACCCATTGGGCTATGGAGTCATAGGAGGATTTTAATTGGACAGAAAGGTTTAAGAAGGATCCATTGGGAAAGTCACTTATGTCAAAGGATATCTTAAGGTGATTTATGGAGTGAAACAGATAGGAAGTGGAGAACAAAACAAAATGAAGAACAGTGCACAGTCTAAGATCAAGTAAGTGCTTTTAAACTATCTTGCTTTCAACATGTGCTTAGAGAGACAAAACATAAAATAATTATGTGACCAAGTAAGTACTTTTAAACTAGCCTGCATTGAAGTACTTTGAGTTTAGAGAAACAAAATATAAAAGCATTCTGAGATCAGGTAAGTGCTTTTAAACTAGCCTGCTTTGAAGTACTTTCAGTCAAAAAACATTCAAAAACAGTTAGAACAGCTTAAGATCAGGTGAGTACTTTGAAACCAATCTGCTTTCAGCATATTCTAAAGGAAAACACTGATGATCATCATAATGAGCAATCTAGATCAGGCAAGTACTTTGAAACCAACCTGCTTTAATATAGTCAGTATTAACAAGAGAAAAACATAGAAAATAAAGCTTTCAGTAAGAGTAGGGTACTACTGAGAGTATGTCCTAGCTCTATGTTTGTTGTTCCTTATCAGAGAAAATGAAAAGAGTGAAACCTTAAAGAAAAAAACAATTGACAGTGAGGAACACATCACCATTGACACAAATCAGGATCCCATAAATCAGCAGCTTGTATTTGATGTTCAAACCAGTTACAATCAGCAAGCCCGGAGGGTCTCTACAACTTCAAACTTCTCATATCAGCTTATTATCTTCAAATTGCACACAATGCATCAGTAGCTTCAAAAAACCATTACATGCATTCAGATGTCCAGAGACCAACATTTTCTTATGTTCTACAGAGGTATTTATAGAGAAATGAGGAAGTGGGAGGATTTCCCAAGGATCAAATATCATTAATTATGTAAGCATTTCTAACTCTGCTCCATAAGATCTGTTCCTACCTTTCGAGGCATAATGATCGAAAGATGTGCTTCTGAACTGTTCTTAATCTTCTAAAATGGTTTTGCCGACAATTAGAGATAAGATTCTTTGATTTGTATTAATTGTTCAGCTGTCTTCAGGTAAACACCTCTTGTTCAGGTAATGACTAAGCTTCCTTTGATTTCTATGAGGTTGCAGGTGTCTTAAGGAGTTGGAGAGGGTTCAATTGGCCTCGGCTGATGTCGGTGGAAGATTTCTCGGCTTGACAGATGTCTTTGTCTTTACTTAAACACCTTTAATTTAATTGAGAACTGTGTTTTAGGTCTTCAATCTCCTATTTCTGGTGTGTTCGGTGTTCGATTGACTGTGTTTTCTGGTGTGCAGAGCTGTACAAGGGTCGAATGGCATCAATTCCTCATGAATTCATTGATAAAATGCGAATTTAAAACCCTGCAAGTGATTTTGTGGTGAATCGCAGGCGGGAGGATCGTCACCCTCGACCTGTGAATTTTTCTTCAGCATGGCGGAAAAAACCATTTAAACCCTGCAAAAATACGAAAAACTATTAAAAAATCCTGCATATATAGGCTGACTGCTTTAGAAGGCATGTGGAGGGAGCATAGCCATTGGATGGCATCATCCAATGGTCGAGATTGATCGTGAGGAGTGAATGGTAAGGCGGAAAAGAAAATCAAATCAGAGCCGTCGATCGCGTAGAGATCGATGGTCGGGAGCGTAGGTGGAAAGTCAAAACGGAGAGATCGGGCGATGAAATTTGGGCCATCAATCTGCAGATCAGATCGATGGCGGAGATGCTGTTACCTCTGCGCTGTACCCTGAGTTATCATGTGTGCATCTTCGGTGAGCGATAGCCGTCGGATGGGCGGCCCCAGATCAGACGGTGGACGTCAATATTGCGCCGGGTCCACGTCTAAACGTTAACGCGTGATGGACGCCGATTTTATGAACAGTGCCCAGGACGCGTGTCGGTCAACGTGTGGAATCGCTGTCGATTGGGAAAAAACCGCCCTCGCCCAAAGGCGGTGCGATGAATACCGCACGGTTTTTGGAATGGGTTAGTGGATGGCAGGGACCACCGGGGTGATAGACTCTGCTCCGTCGATCTGCAGATCAGATCGACGGTGGAGATCGGCTGAAATTTTTAACCGGTGGAAATTTATAATATAATAAAACTGACAAGTTTTAATATATAAACCAAAGGTTTCTACATATCGGGCGAATGTATTTGATATTCAAAATGGCTTGGCACTCATCTGCGGGGCCGCAGGTTACATGGAGGATCATATGACCGGGGGTTTATGCAGGAAGGGGCTAAGACCCATATATGTCCAAAGTGTGGGTTTTTCAACCTTTTCAATGCAATTTGAGGCCAGAAATGGGCAATGATAGCGGGAAAAAAGGGAAAAAAGGCTAAACAAGGGGTATGTGTAGGATTTATAGGGGATTTTGGGAGGATTTAGAGGGTAAGAGGGGAATTTTGACAAGGAGGAAAAAAGGGTCAAAATGGGGTATTCTGGGTGAAGGAAGGGGAGAAAAGGGGATTTTGCAGCAGTCTTTCTCATGGAATTTTAGCAGAATTTCTGAGTTTTGAAGGGAAACAATAGTGAAGACTTGGATAGAGGAGATGATGTTTAGCAGAGGCTTCAAGAGATAATATTTCTGCAATGAAACTATTCCTTGAAGGCTAAACAATATTTTGGCCACCTTTTGATAGAACAAATTTTATAGGTGGTCAACAGTGGCTCCACTTGGGGATGGTGCCTTCCTGAAGGCATCAAGAACTTCAGAATTGCATTCTCTGGGAGGCTAATTCAGTGCTTCATCCATTGGGCTTCCTTCTTTGCTTGGATGCTCTTCTTTTTCCTGAAAACATATTAGCAGCTATGGAAAATAATGGATCTTCATCAACAAGCTTTCTACCTACCCAATCCTACTAATCTAACATTTTTTCTTCATTTTAGAGTGCACTTGAACTGGAAAACTCTTTACAACATTTTATTTCTTTTGTAAATAGGGAATCTAATCTATTTCTACTCCTTATTCCTCCATGGACTCAGATTAAAAAGCTGAGTCCATATGATTCTCTACCTAATCTACTATCTGTTGGGATTAAACTATCCAACATATTTTATTCTCTAAATTCTACAACAGAAATTTAAAAACAGTAAAGTCAAGATTAAGCAGTTTGAATTGCTGTGATCTATGGCATAAAAAACAAGTTGCACATAGATATTTATTTTGCAGAAAAATTTAAATAAAAAATGGAAGGCTTAATATCTGACTTTGCGAAGCACTTCCTTCACCTTTCTACAAATCTGATTGCCTCTTGATTGAGCTGTTCTTTCTTTTTCTCTGGTTCAGATTTTGAGCTGATTAGAACCAGATTTACCTCTGTTTTGACTCAGAATAGAACATAGTTTGGAGTCAATTCTTGCTTGGAAACTTAGGTTCAAGTTTTGAGCAGGTTTGAACCTTTAATTTCTAACCTAATCTATCTACTGATAAGCCAATTTTAAACAGTTTGGCAAATCAAATTCACTATCCTATCAGCAGTAAATTTAAAACTAATTAGTCAAGATTAGGCTGTTTGACTAACTAGGAGTGTGTTTTTCAGGAGTGGCATTTGATCTTGCACACTTTCAGATTTGTTTATCTTTTTGGTATGGGGCTATACCTTTATTTATTTATTTTTTATTATTTTTATTATTTTTATTTTTACAATCTGCCCTCTTTTCTTTTATTTTTTATTGTTTTTGTATTTTTTCCTTTTGTGATACTGAACAAAGCAATGGTATTTACAATGGAAATGAAAGCTTCAAAATTGAACTCAGCAGTAGTAATGCTTAAGAACCTTGCCATTGACAGGACCCCCAAACAGATCTGTGCCATCTAACTCTTGCAGAAAAAAGGCATTTGGACCAATGGTGGACTGAATAATGTGAGGACCTTGCCACAAACAGTCAAATTTTCCATGTTTACCCTTATCCTCTCTTCTGGAGTCCCACTTGAGTACCTTGTCTCCAATGTTGAAGTCACAAGCTTTTGTTCTCTTGTCAAACAATTTCTTTATATTCTTTTGCACCTTCTGAGCTCTATTGTAAACCTCTTCCCTTATCTGCTTGAGATGTATTGTCTGATTGATCCTCCTTATCATGCTGTCCTCTTCTGACTATATTTCTTGGACTAATTTTATCACTGGTACACCTAGGCTGGTAGGAAATACTGCATCTTCTCCATAAACAAGCTGGTATGGGGACATTCCAATGGACTTCTTTGTGGTCAACCTGTCTGCCCATAAAGCATGCACCAACTTGTTATGCCATGATTTTTTATTCTCTTCAAGCAGCTTCTTGATGATGGTCACCAAACTTTTATTTGATGATTCTGCTAACCCATTACCTTGAGGGTAATAAGCAGTAGAATGACCAAGTATAATCTGATACCTGTGACAAAAATCATTCATCTTTTTGGAACCAAAAGCAGCATCATTATCAGTAATAATCTTCCTAGGACAACCAAATCTAGACAGGATATGATTTTCAAGAAATTTTATAATGACAGAATCTGTGGCATTCCTAGAAGGTATGGCCTCTATCCATTTGGTGAAGTAGTCAGTGGCTGTGAGAATCCATTTGTGTTGGGCAGATGAAGCAGGATGGATTTCTCCTATGAAATCTAGGCCCCATTGTTGAAAAGGAGCTTCAACAGTGATAGGTTGTAATGGTAAAGGGAGGAGTTTTCTTTTGCCCTAAAAAACTTGGCGTTTGTGGCAAGCTACTATCATTTTATGGACATCTTGGAAGAGGGTGGGCCAGTAATAGCCAGCTTTAAGGATTTTATTGGCTGTGGTTTTCCAGTAGAGATGACCTCCACATTCTCCTTCATGGAATTCATGCTTGATCCTCTCTGCATCAAATTCGGGCAAACATTTAAGCAATAAACCATTAGTATTTTTCCAATATAAACATTCATTCAAAATGCAATAATTCCTAGCTTTAAACTTTAAAAACCTTGCCTTTGTTTTTGATAAATTAGGAGGAGCATTAAGATTTGTAAGTACATACAAGATATCAGTTTACCAAGGTGAACTTTGAAACCTCTCTTCCACAGTGGGAGTAGGTAATTCTTCCTGTTCATCCAAGGCATCTACCATGTTGATGTCAAGGGCTTGTAGATTAGATTCAACCATTAATTGAGCTAAGCCCCGACCTTTAATGAGTTTGGTGGGTTTGATTTCCAAATCATACTCTAGTATTGCTGCAATCCATTTGCCCCTCTTTCCATCTGGGTCTTGTGACAAGATGCCTTTTACCACTATATTAGGCACATAGGTAATGATGTGGGAATGTAGAATATACACCCTGAAGTCATTTAAGGCCTTTACCAA
Source organism: Pinus albicaulis (assembly GCA_034641835.2). Classification (NCBI taxonomy): domain Eukaryota; kingdom Viridiplantae; phylum Streptophyta; class Pinopsida; order Pinales; family Pinaceae; genus Pinus; species Pinus albicaulis. The sequence continues at coordinate 326,586,907 of CM076571.1, forward strand.
AGCATAGGCCTGTTTTTCCATTATGTTATATTTCAAGGGTGCATCCCTTAAAGCCTTACTGAAAAAAGCAATAGGCTGTTCCTGTCCCTTTGGGTTTTTCTGCAATAGGACAACAGCTACAATATCCTCTGAGGGAAAGGAAAAAATAAGAAAATCCTTTGAAAAGTCAGGGCTGATCAGGACATGTGCCCGGGTGAGTGCATGTTTTACCAATTCGAAGGATCTTTTGGCTTCAAGAGTCCATTTCACTCCTACTTCTTTCTTGAGCATATTAGTCATGTTTCTAAGGAGCTCTGCTAAGTTGGGAATAAACCTCCTCAAGAAGTTAATTTTCCCAATAATGGACTGTAATTATTTTATGTTCCTTGGTTGGATAATCTTTAGTATTCCCTCAACTCTCTTTGGATCTATTTTATTCCCTTCTTCTGATATGATATGGCCAAGGAGTTTACCTTCTTGTAGGCCAAACACTGTCTTTTTGGGATTTAAAGATAATCCAAAACTTCTGCACTTTTCAAGGACCTTTCTTAGATGTTTCAGGTGCTCTTCATCAGATTTGGAATAAACTATTATGTCATCAAGTTAAATTACAATGAAGTGCCCTATCTCCTCTGAAAATGCAATGTCCATGGCCCTTTGGAAAGTGGCCCCAGCGTTCATTAACCCAAAAGGCATTTTCACATACATGAAAGTGCCCCAAGGAGTGGTGAAAGCTATCTTGAGTTGGTCTTCTGGGAGTACTAAAACTTAGTTATACCCTGAAAAACCATCTAACAGAGAAATCCTCTTTGAACCAACTACCCTTTGTAGAATGTGTTCCATTTTGGGTAAAGGGTAATTGTCCTTTAGGGAGGCTCTATTAAGGTTTCTGAAATCAATGCACAATCTGATTTCTCCTGTCTTTTTCCTCACAGCTACAAGGTTAGAAACCCAATCTGAAAACCTCACAGGCACTATGATTCTCGCCTCATACATTTTCTTGATTTCCTTTTCTACTAGAGGCAGTTGTATTAGATTAATTTGACGCAGCTTTTTCCTAAAGGGTTTTTGGTTTTCTTTCAATGGGATCTTGTGCTAGATGATTTGTGTATCATAGGCTTTTAAGTCTTCATAGCTCTAGGCAAACACATCAAAAAAATCTTTAAATAAGTCAATGAATTTCTTTTTCATGTCTGTTAGCAAGGAGCCAGCTAATTTAATCATTTTAGGCTGATAGTTGGTGCCTATGTTGCATTCCTCGACATCAGACTCGGTGTATTCTACAATGGGTTTCTTTGCTACGTCGTTAAAATCAAACAGGTCTTCTAATGGTGCTAACCCCCAAGGTATGTTCTTGTCCTTTGACGAAAATATCTCAATGTCTTCGTTTTCTGTGTCCTCGTACTCTTCAGTATGAGTTCCAAGTTTTTTAGTTAACATGTCAATTTTTACGGAACCAGATAGTTTATCTCCTTCAGGGGACTCTTTGTTGAGGCAATTTTCGTCAGATTTAGAAAGTGAATCAGATAACTCAAAATCGTTCCTGCCAAGCAGGAAATCCTCTATCTGCTTGTCGCCCTCGAAGACCTGCCAATATTTTTCATTATCTGGCATTGTAGGTATATATTTTGTTTGAATGATGATCTATTTATCACCAGGTGATTTTTGACATGAAATAGCAGCGCAGGCCAGCCCGTTTGCAATTATGTTTTGACTTCTTGGGACAAACACGAGCTCATATCTTATAAACGTGTTTAGGAAATCTATGGCATTATTCTGGTATACCCTTAGTCTAGGATGCTTAATGGCATACTCTCCGTTTAGTTGTTTGATGACTAATTCTGAGTCTCCCTGAACAATTATCTTCTTGGCTCCTAGTTCTTTCAATAGATGCAATCTTAAGATGAGAGCCTCATACTCTGCGATGTTATTGGTGCATTTGAAATCTAGCTTGAAAGCATGGCATTCAGAGTAATTATTCTCAGTGTCGAACAACCATACCCCAACTCCTGCACTCTTTTTAGTGCAAGACCCTTCAAAGTTCATGACCCATAAGAGATTGTTTGTAGGGTTAACATCATTTTCATCCCTATTGCATTGTTCATCATTATGTTCTATTCTGGGATCTGCAACATGTTGTGCTGGGTCTTGTTCTTCACGATTTTCATGGAGTTGAGTGTAAGGGGTAGTCTGTTGTTTGCCATCTTGGCTTTGTTCACTCTGGTTCGTTGTTTCAACACACTGTTCAAAAGTTTCTCTCTCATTTTCTTCCATATCTAGAACTGCCATCATTTATAGATTAGGGGCCTCTAAATGGTCATCTGAGTCACTGTGTTATGGCTCTGACTGCTTTGTGGATTCATTATTGTAAAAGATAAACGAATCCAGGTCAGTATGGACAAAGTAAATGGGATAATTTTCAGGTTTTTCTGAGCTACTGACCATGAATTTCATGTGTGACTCTCTGTATAGTCTTCTAAGCTGGCTAAAGACAGGAATATTGGCATATGTTCCATCCATCTGTATGGTACCTTGCAGCTTGGCACCCCATGATCTTGATAGCAACATGCCATACTTAGGAGGCACATCAGCCACCACAACATCCATCACCATGCACTTGGCTAGGATTTGGGTCAAACTCACACAAAGGTCTTTGATTAGACCCAGACACTTCACTCTGTTGGAATCAAAAGAATATAAATCCTTGTAAGGTCTGGTTATTTCTAGTCCCAGCCTTTCCATTATCACCTTTGGCATAAGGTTGTGAGAGGCTCCAGAGTCATGCATAGCATTATGCAGGATCTTGTCATGAACATTTAAACTCACATAAAAGGGGGGAACAAGTCCCTCTTGATATATACCTTCAATCTTAGGACCAAAAATGAGCTCTGGCTGGTCATCTTTAAGATTGACTGTATCATTATTGTGCTCAATATTTAAAGCCTTCAAAATTTGGGTCTTATATACACTCTGGGTAGCTAACTCAGTTAGGGGAACAAAGATTCTGATCTTTGAAATTTCCTGCTCAAGGCTGAAAGGAATTTGGCTCTTCGAAGGACTTGTCTTAGCCTTACTAGCTGCCAGTCTATCAGCAACATCAGCTTGCTGATTTGTTCTATTAGTATTTGAAAAAATGGTCTTAACAGGAGTACTAACTGAAGTGGTAGTACTACTAATGTCTGCACTCTGTTTTTCATTGTTTTGAGTGCCCTTATCTCTACTTTTATCAGAATTTACAGTCACTGTTTTATCCTTTTGTTTGAAAATTTTAGCTTTGGTTGTAGTGCTATTTTGTGAAGATTTGTCAGAGGTTTTGGTGTTGAGAGTTTGTTGACTGGTTTTTCTTCTAAGGTCATATTCTTTTTGGGACTATATGATGACATTTTCCATGTCTTGAAAATAACTTTCATCATCATCTCTGTTGTCATCGTAAGGGGTATAAAGACCTTGTTTTCTATCATAATGAATCTCAAAGTCATCATTATCTACTCCCAACATGTTGATATCATCTTCCTCTATTATCTCATCTGTTTCCTCAACCTCACTTATATAGTTTTGATGAAAAGGAGGAGTGATCATTTGATCATCTTCCCTAGGTCTGTTTGGAGGTTGGTTCCTTCTAAAATTCTGATTTTGGTTCTGGTTTTTGTTTTGAGGAGCAGTTTGGTTTTGACTTGCTTGTGCTCTCTCAAGGATGCTCATTTTATTCATCATCTCCTCCATCATTTTTTCCATCTTTGAGTTGGAAGTATAAGGTGCATTTTCCTCTCTAAAGGACACTCTCTTTTCAATTTTCATTCTTGCTCTCTTCTCCATCAAGTTGACTTCCATAGAAAGAGCACCCTTTTACATATCTTCAAGAGTTGCAAAATCTCTCTCTCTTAGCTGATACGCCATCTCGGGGTCAAACCATTCAGGAAACTTGTTTAAAGCTGAGCTCTGTGGGGGTTTTAGTTCTGGGGAAAGTGCATTATACACACTATTGAATCTAGTGCAATAAGCTTGCACACTTTCCCCAGCGTCTCTATGGAGGTTCTTGTAGTCAGAAAGGACTTGGAGAGGGTTTTTCTTTACTTCCCATTTGTTTAAGAATGTTTGATGGAAGGCTTGGAGATCATTAATACTATGGGGGGTTAAAACTTTAAACCATTTTCTTGCTTCTCCCCCTAAGCTCTGAGAAAATAATCTAAGCTTGACAGAATCATTATCAATTTCATTTCTGTCAAAGTAGTCATTCATCTTATCCACATGTTGTGATGCAGTTGTAGCATTGCTAGCATCATACAATGGAATTCTAGACTGATAGTCCTATGGAAGATTGACTAATGGTACAGGAAGAACTAAGGGAGCATACCATGCTGCCATGATATGTTGTGGGGGTGGATTCACAAGAAGGAAAGTGGGCTGAAGTGGGGTGGTTTGAACAGTGGATGTAGGGTGAGCAGAAATGGATGGACCAGGAATATATTGCTGAGCTGATCTTGGATGAGAGACACCTGAGTTGTGAAGAAAATGTGAATCAGGAGGTGTTGTTTCTCTGCTACCAGGATGTTCACTTGTTTCAGGAGATGAAAGTGAAGACTCAGAATCTGACTGACCTAAGTCACTAAGAGACCTAGTTCTAAATGGATTTACTAAGTCAGCTTGTGATTGTGGTAGAGCTGAAATATTTTCAGGGACTGAATTAGCTCTCAAGGGTGATCTGAAAATAGTTGAGAGTTTAATCCTAGGAGACCTCATAAGGATACTTTCTGGGTTATCAATTATCTCAGGTGGACCAGGGTCAGGATAGGCTCTAGTGTGAATCTTTCTAGGAGCTAGTATACTGTGTTTTTCAGACCCAACTTAAACAAAAATAGTTTGACCAGATATGACAATCTTTAAAAGGTCAACTAATCTGTTTACACAAATTTTAATCCTACAATCCTCTAACTGAGTTTGAATGATATTACAATGATAGGGTTCTTCCCAGTGGAGTCTTAAGGTCTGTTAAGGATTGTGGAGTCGCCAAGTGGAATTTTTTAGCTCTTTTTGAGGTAAAAAGTTTAATGGTACACGACCATGTTTATTTGCAACCAATCTAAAACATTTTTAGGTTATTTTATGAGTTTCTCTGGTTGTATGGAAAACTAAAGATTCCATAAAAGTTGGCCAAGCAATTATGAACTCTAAAAGTTCCCCAGTGGAGTCACCATTATGTTACGTCCCTGTAATTTAGCAAGATTGGCAAAAGTCCAACTACAAGGGTAACATCAAACCGCTTCAGGATTCAAGGATCTAGCCCTCCTGAATCCAGAGAGGGATCTCTCTATAAATGAGTTTAAAGATGTGATCTTCAAATCCTGAAATGTGGTATTAGGCTAGTTATGAAGAGCATGAATTTTGTTTTTTTTTTTTTGGTTGGGCAAAGACATGATGAAGGTGAAGGCATTTCAAAATGAAGGGTGAAGATGTCTGCAAGTGAAGGAATGATTTGGCTGATAGAACAAGGCAATGATAGTTTTAACCCATTGAGCTATGGAGTCATAGGAGGATTTTAATTGGAAAGCAAGGTTCAAGAAGGATCCATGGGGCAAGTCACTTATGTTAAAGGATCTCTTAAGGTGATTTATGGAGTGAAACAGATAGGAAGTGGAGAACAAAACAAAATGAAGAACAGTGCACAGTCTAAGATGAAGTAAGTGCTTTTAAACTATCTTTCTTTCAACACGTGCTTAGAGAGACAAAACATAAAATAATTCTGTGATCAGGTAAGTACTTTTAAACTAGCCTGCATTGAAGTACTTTGAGTTTAGAGAAACAAAATATAAAAGCATTCTGAGATCAGGTAAGTGCTTTTAAACTAGCCTGCTTTGAAGTACTTTCAGTCAAAAAACATTCAAAAATAGTTAGAACAACTTAAGATCAGGTGAGTACTTTGAAACCAATCTACTTTCAGCATATTCTAAAGGAAAACACTGATGATCATCATAATGAGCAATCTAGATTAGGCAAGTACTTTGAAACCAACCTGCTTTAATATAGTCAGTATTAACAAGAGAAAAACATAGAAAATAAAGCTTTCAGTAAGAGTAGGGTACTACTGAGAGTAAGTCCTAGCTCTATGTTTGCTATTCCTTATCAGAGAAAATGAACAGAGTCAAACCTTAAAGAAAATAACAATTGACAGTGAGGAACACATCACCATTGACACAAATCAGGATCCCATAAATCAGCAGCTTGTATTTGATGTTCAAACTAGTTACAATTAGCAAGCCTGGAGGGTCTCTACAACTTCAAACTTCTCATATCAGCTTATTTATCTTCAAATTTCACACAGTGCATCAGTAGCTTCAGAAAACCATTACATGCATTCAGATGTCTAGAGACCAACATTTTCTTATGTTCTACAGAGGTATTTATGGAGAAATGAGGAAGTGGGAGGATTTCCCAAGGATCAAATATCATTAATTATGTAATCATTTGTAACTCTGCTCCATAAGATCTGTTCCTGCCTTTCGAGGCATAATGATCGAAAGATGTGCTTCTGAACTGTTCTTAATCTTCTAAAATGGTTCTGTCGACAATTAGAGATAATATTCTTTGATTTGTATTAATTGTTCAGTTGTCTTCAGGTAAACACCTCTTGTTCAGGTAATGACTAAGCTTCCTTTGATTTCTATGAGGCTGCAGGTGTCTTAAGGAGTTGGAGAGGGTTCAATTGGCCTCGGCTGATGGCGGTGGAAGCTTTCTCGGCTTGACAGATGTCTTTGTCTTTCCTTAAACACCTTTAATTTACTTGAGAACTGTGTTTTATGTCTTCAATCTCCTGTTTCTGGTGTGTTCTGTCTTCGACACTGATACTCTGATCGGTGCTCGATTAAATGTGTTTTTTGGTGTCCAGGGCTGTACAGGGATCGAATGGCATCAATGCCTCATGAATTCATTGATAAAATGTGAATTTAAAAGTGAATCGCAGGCGAGAGGATCGTCACCCTCGACCTGTGAATTTTTCTTCAGCATGGTGGAAAAAACCATTTAAACCCTGCGAAAATATGAAAAACTATTAAAAAATCCTGCATATATAGGCTGACTGCTTTAGAAGGCATGTGGAGGGAGCATAACCGTTGGATGGCATCATCCAACGGTCGAGATTGATCGTGAGGAGTGAATGGAAAGGCGGAAAAGAAAATCAAATCAGAGCTGTCGATCGCGTAGAGATCGACGGTCGGGAGCGCAGGTGGAAAGTCAAAATGGAGAGATCAGGTGATGAAATTTGGGCCGTCGATATGCAGATCAGATCGACGGCGGAGATGCTGTTACCGCTGCGCCGTTCCCTGAGTTATCATGTGTGCATCTTCAGTGAGCGATAACCATTGGATGGGCGGCCCCAGATCGGATGGTGGACGCAATATCCCGCCGGGTCCACGTCCGAACGTTAACGCGTGATGGACGGCAGCTTTATGAACAGTGCCCAGGACGCGTGTCGGCCAGTGTGTGGAATCTCTGTCGATTGGGAAAAAACCGCTCTCGCCCAAAGGCGGTGCGATGAATACCGCGCGGTTTTTGGAATGGGTTTGTAGATGGCGGGGACCACCGAGGTGACAGACTCCGCTCCGTCGATTTGCAGATCAGATCAACAGTGGAGATCGGCTGAAACTTTGAACCGGCGGAAATTTATAATATAATAAAACAGACGAGTTTTAATATATAAACCAAAGGTTTTTACATTTCGGGCGGATGTATTTGATATTCAAAATGGCTTGGCGCCTGTCTACGGGGCCGCGGGTTACATGGAGGATCATATGACCTAGGGTTTATGCAGGGAGGGGCTAAGACCCATATATGTCCAAAATGTGGGTTTTTTAACCTTTTTCAATGCAATTTGAGGCCAGAAATGGGAAACGATAGAGGGAAAAAAGGGAAAAAAGGCTAAACAAGGGGTATGTGTAGGATTTATAGGGGATTTTGGGAGGATTTAGAGGGTAAGAGGGGAATTTTGACAAGGGGGAAAAAAGGGTCAAAATGGGGCATTCTGGGTGAAGGAAGGGGAGAAAAGGGGATTTTGCAGCAGTCTTTCTCATGGAATTTTAGCAGAATTTCTGAGTTCTGAAGGGAAACAACAGTGAAGACTTGGATAGAGGAGATGATGTTTAGCAGAGGCTTCAAGAGATAATATTTCTGCAATGAAACTATTCCTTGAAGGCTAAACAATATTTTGGCCACCTTTTGATAGAACAAATTTTATAGGTGGCCAACATGTCCTTCTATCTACATCCCCTATGCAATTAAAATCCACATAACCGTGTATATCCATTGAGTGTAGGTTCCCTAAAACATTAACATGATAGAAAATGGAATATTTGAAATTACCTCACAAATAACTAAAGATCCTCTTCACTATAGCCCAATGTTCACATCTAGGATTAGCCATGAATCAACTCAATACTCCCACTACTTGGGAAATGTATAGTCTAGTACCAACCACAACGTACTTGAAATTGTAAACTATGTTAGCATTAGGAACAAATACCATATCTTCCATATCTCTAGGTGTTATACTATATTGCTCAACTAAAATCTTGGTTCCCATAGAAATTAAAACATTCAATGGTCTGCAAATTTCCTTTAGCACATAGTTTACACGCTTTTTCAGGTTCAATCAAGGCCTTTTATTTTCTCTATCTCTCATGATTTTAATTTCTCGGATATATTTTATAGCCCCACATCTACTTCATAGCAAATTGTGTTGAATACTAGGACTTCAAGTCACAAATCGCGTTCTTGTTGTTACCAATGAATAACATGCCATCTATATATAGAGTGATTATAAGAAAATACCACAATCATGTTTGTAATACCCACAGTAATTTGGTTTAGATCTTAGAAATCGCAATCCCGACATAAAAGAATCAAAATTTTGATACCACATTCTTAGATATTATTTGAGACCATAATGAATTTTTTTAATTTCCAAACTAACGACTCATACCTTTTTCAACGTAGTGCTCTAGCTATGTCATATAGATCGCTTCTTCAAGTCATTGTGTAGGAATGTTGTTTTCATATTCATATGTTTTATCTCTAAATTGAAAGTTGTTGCTACAAATAATAGGAACCTAAAAAATGTTAATTTATCACTAGGCAAAAGATCTCACCAAAGTCTATCCCCTCAACCCAGAAATATCCTTTTGCAACCAACCTTGCCTTTTGATTTTCGACATTGCCATATAAGACAATCTTCTTTTTTAACACCCATTTTCATCCAATTGTTTTTTTTCCATCAAGCACCAGTGTCAAGTCCCATGTATCAATCTTTTTAAGTGTAATGATTTCCTCATCCATATCCAATCTCTCGGACTCCTTGTCTTCCACCTCCATTACCTATTCATAGTTCTAGGCTCAATAATGTTAGCGAATAAATAAAATATACATCTCAAAGAAACTAATTATAATTATACCTATGTGGTTGCCTTTTTTTCCAAGTGGGCCTCCTTAAATTTTGAGGTGGAGCTTCTTCCTCCTCTTCTAAAATCTTAAAACCCCCATCTCATCAATTCCATTGTTGTAGCTAAAATTTGCACACTTGAAATGCCCAATCTTTTGCAAAATCAATCCAGCAAGAAACCAAAATTAAGAGTTAATGTCCGCGTGAGGCCAATAAAATACACAATAAAACAAAATTAGTGGAGTTATAGGATAACCTGGAAAGAAGGCATTGTAAAGGAGAGTATCTACTGTCAAACAATTTGTTGAAGACTAGGAGTGGTACCTCTCGGTGTTGCAGTATTTTTTTTTTTTTTTGTAGGCTAGTGGAACTAGAAAGAAGCTTTGGAAATATTGCGTGCAACACATTACACATTGTTAAATATATGCATGGAAAAGCAACACTCAAAAGTCTATGAAAATCAAGTTGAATTATTACTCTTCAAGGACCTGGATGATAGGGCACGTCTTATTCGAGTTCTTCATAGATGCATACCTGCAAATTGGCATATAGATGAGGTACTTGGATGTTTAGGAAAAATTCCCCTTCTGGTTGGAATTTTGGTGTGTAATTTTGAGAAATATTTTTGAATGATTGATGTGGGTCCAAGAGTGGACAATAAAATTGAGTCTACCAAGTTCAAAAGCTGTCGAGGAGAAAAATATGAATTTTGTTGGTTCAAGGATGGAATAATTGCAGAAACAACATTATGAGAATGTGAACACTGTTTCGAAATACACTCTTTGTCGACATTTGTCTTTATCTTCCCAATATATTTCTATTGTTGGTGATCAAGCGAGTGAAGAATTCGAGCAATTATTTATTGAATTGCTTGCCTCAAGAAACATTGTTATTCTGAGCGAGGCCGTAACAATGGGTGCTACTACAAAAGACGTTGTATTTCAGGGTTATGCACATAAATTCTACGTATGTAACGTCACACCATTACCTCTAAGAATAGAAACTATTGGCAGAGTAAATTAGATTTGATTATTGGGGACAAAAAGCCTCCCAAAATGGGGAGGTGTGATCCAGATTAGATTATTATATTGTTTTTCATCCATATCGATGATTTTAGAGTGGAAAAAGTAGAGGAATCAACTTTTATGACCATTTTTACTAGTGGGACCCAGTTTGACAAATTGGGGTCTGAAAAATTTTAGGAGCGTTTTGAGGCATCAAATGACGGTTTTTGGGGGTAAAAAATTGCCACTTTTGTGTCATAATTTTTTTTTTCTATCATACAAAAAGACATTTCCAATGACACAATAATCACGTCAATAAAAGTTTGTATGTGAAAGTTATGCTGCTTAGAAGTTGACCTTCCTGTTTTCACCACCATAATCTGAGAGGATGCCACGTCAACCCCATTATTCATGGAAAAGAGGCTAGCCACATGATTATGATGTATAATACTCTTGAAGAGTCTATATTGTAACTCTAATTAAGAGTTGAGGTAGTCAAACCTAACCACTAGTAGGCTATCGGGTTGTGCTATAACCAAGCCACTAGTAGGAAGAGGGGTTCCATTCTTTAGAGTGTGTTTGTTCCATAGCTAAGAAAAAATAGCCAAGCGGGATAAGAGGTAGAGCACACACAGAGGATTTATGCACTGTAGCATCCCATGGGCCATATGCCATACTTCTTTGTACTTGTAGCTGATGGGCCTCCAAATTAAATTAAAATTAAGGCCCATCTCCTTCTACACTTAATAATGTTTTTTTTAGCTTTAATATGTTCTTAGGAAGGTTTAGAGATAATTGCATATTATGTGCCTAATATTAGTTATTTTTGTAGAATATTGAGAGAATATTGAGTAAATTATGAATGAGATAATATAGGGACTTGATCCTTACTACAGGATGGACCAAGATTGGATAACAAATGAACAAAATATCATGAAATTATTGACAAATTTTTCAGTTCCATTGATTGAGAAAATCTAGGAATGTGTTCCCTGTCATTTAATGAAAATTCCTAGTGTTGGGAACTATATCCACTTTTTGAGGGATTTTGGACTAGAAAACTGCCTCCTTTCAAGGAGAATGCTTCCTCGTCTATTTATATAAGTTCCAATTTGAATTTTCCTCTAGAGGCATACATTTCTTAGTCTTATTGTGGAGAAAACTTGTTATTTAGCATCCCCACTTTCATTTCTAGCAGGGATGTACTTGGATTGATTCAATTAATGAAGTTTGGTGTCATTTTAACTTCTAAATATTGGTTTTCTTCATAGGAATATGAGTTTTTTTGGGCTTGGCCATCCCAGGAGCCTCAAATCCCTCTTGCACAATTTCTTTATTTCACTTGAATGTCTTTTTCACTTGCATCTCTTATTTCTTGCATCTTTTGTTGTAGGTCATATTTTTTAAATGATTAGAGTGACTTGTTTTGTAGGTTACTTATAGAGTCACAAACATGATTCATCCTCATAACAACTTTCAAAAGTCATATTCATCATTGAACTACTTGGATTGGTTTACTAGTTTACAAATCTAGAATTTCTAGAAGTCCCTTGTAGCAAAATAGTAGTAATTTTAGGCTATTTTTTGTAACATGTTAATGAGATTTAGTTAAGTTGATTCCACTTGTATTGGGTCATAAAAAAATTCAAGTTAATAAAAAAATTTACCCCATAGCATTTTCACTTGATTAGGTTAGGCATTTGGTAGGTGTTGTCACTCTGTAATTTGTAAGATTGGCAAGAACAAATGACAGAGGACAACATCAAACCACTTTGGAGTCCAGGACCTAGCCTTCCTAGACTTAAAGAGGGCTATGTTTTTATGATTTAACTTGATGATTATAAGTGCTGATATTAGGCTAGTTATAGTGATGGGGGTTGTTTGTTTATTTGATGGTGTGGTTGGACAGATAGGGCTGCAGGGACTAATCCATTGGGCTATGGATTCAAATGAATGGAATGGCACATCAACATCAAGAGCATCACGGGGCAAGATAACTGTGCTAAATGGATCTTTAGAGCTGTATGAATATCAGGTGAAAGAAATAGTAAGGTTCAATAGTGACTAAAGAGTAGTTTAGAATTCTTTAATCAGACTTCAACAGAAAACATTAAGATTGTAAATGCAGATAGAATTAAGCTACTATGACAACAAAACTTAATCTAAAATTTCTGATTTACAATTAGATGAACAGATGCACAGGAAAGAAAACAACGGAAACATTTAAACATAGAAGTAGCACATCACCATTTTGACACAGCTCAAGAATCCTGTAAACAGTCATTGATTATTGATGTCCAGCTCCAAAATTATAGTGCTCCAATATAGTAGTTCTTACAATTCAGGGGCTAACAATATCCAACCCTTGATAATGAAAATTCTAGCAGTATTTAACTAAAACTAAGTAGGTTTCCCTTCCTTACTCGACAACCTTTCATTGATTACAATTTAGTAGAAAATGGACAAGTGTGGCCATGCAAGGCCTAATCAGACATCTCTGACAACAACGTCGACTCTGGAATTAATTTTGGGCAACTCTTCATAGATCCAAACACTTCAATGGCTCCTATTAAGATCAAAAAGTAAGCTTTGGATGTGGTTGTGATGGTTTTGAAGAGGCAACCAATGGAGGATATGAAATCTAGCTCTGTTTAGTAGAAAATAGGCGTTGGGTAATAAAAAATGTGCAATGCTGGCCACTTTTCATTGTTGCGGGTGATTATGCTGATGTGTTATGTGTGAACTCCTTTTTCCCGACTCGACCCCTCGTGCTTGCTCGCCTAGTTGGGGCTTATCTCCCCTGTGAACGCCTTTTTCCCATTATAACACAACCATCATGTAAGAATGCCTTGCCCGACTCGACCTCAGTGTCTTTTTGCTACTCGAGACTTTCGTCGTGTTTTAACCCTTTTTCTAAACAAAACAACGTAAAAAATCCACATAACAGACCTGAAAACCTTTAAATTTTACTCCTGAACTTGATCGCATCCGTGGCAGCATTGCATTTCACACATTTTAGAGTTTAAGTTATAAGAAACAGTTTCAGTGATGCGATGCGAAGTAAGGAGTTGACGTGGAAGGTCAGGTGGGATCGGACCGTATCCCCCAGATCACAAGTTTTAACATTTAGCAGTGAAGGTAAACTCCGAGGGATGCGAAGTGCGGGGAGGGTGGAGTGACGTGGATGAAGGTGGGACCCGACCATAGCCCGCAGATCGCAAGTTTTGACATTTAGCAACGAAGGTAAACTCTAACGGATGCGAAGTGAAATGTGTGCCGATTGGAGGATGATGTGGCAAGATGGGGTCCACATCGTTGGTGAAGTTATAAAGCAGTGAATGTTTCAATGGTAAGGTATGGAAATGTATTTCAAATGGCTGCGGAGTGGGGGGTAGAGCTGCTGCGGTGGGGCTCGACCGCATCGCAAGTTAAAAGAAATACCTTGGGTGTTTTAATGGTAAGTGGTAATATTTGCGATGTGCGATGGATGGCGGGGGAAAGGGTGACGTGTTAAGGGGACTGGCCCACTTTGATCAGAATCAGGGGGATGGGAAATAGAGTTAAAATAATGGTACAACGGTGAAAGAAAAGGTAAAGTAGCAATATAAAGCGGAAAAGGCAGAAAAGGTAAGGTATAATTTTTTTAGAGGAAAATGAGAAGAATAAGGATTGTAATGCGGGTGAATGGGTCCCACTCCATAGCATATTGCCTTTGGAACATTATATCATGAACTTAAAACCCAAGGTTGGTTTTCGGAGGGGTCCTAAGGTGATAAGCGGTAATAGAGAAGGGGGTGCGAAATTGCAAAAGGGTGACACGTAGCGGGGATGATGGTAAGGAATACCACTCATTTCAGACCCCCCCCCATGGTTAAAGTTCAGATGCTGTGGGGAGTGTGAAATGAAACAAGGACCATTAGATGATGAGGGGGTGAGTGGAGATGGAGGAAAGGTGGAGGGCGATGACGTGATCGGTTTCATTTCTTTGTTATTCATAGGAGACTCGTTCATGACTTGATCCATTTAGGGTGCATGACTCAACCCAAATATGTTCAAGGCTCTGCCTTTGCTTGTTTTTTATGCCTTAACTACTTTCTTTGCTGCCTTTGTCTTTGCTAATGGTCTAATGATACTCCTTGACTATATGCTGCTTTCTTTGATTATTGCTTTGGAAAGGATTTTGAATATTGACATCCATGCAAAGTATGAAAAATTTGCAAGGAGAAAATAATTAGTCACCTTGTGATACTGTAAATTACAGGGTTCTACCAGAGTTCCCGCTGAACAAGATGACAAGGTTTGTGGTAGAACTTCTATACAGTGAAGTTTTAAATGCATTCAGAAATCAGTTATCAGAATTTCAGCTTGATGAATATTTCCTAAGGGTTGTCTTTATTATTTTGAAATCAAGCAAATTTAGGCCTGAAGCTAAAACATGTTTTCTGGAGATAGTTGTTGAAATATATGAAACTGGTATTGAACTTTTGAATTCTCAAATTCAGTCATATAAATTCATAGACCCTAAAGAATTCTTGGAAAATCTTCCTTCCCCTAAGCATGAGGAAATTGCACTACCTCTTGACTTACATATTGAGGATTATTGTGCTTTCAAGTACCAAACTGAAGATGAGGTTTCAAGGGTTAATATTAGGGATACAACTGATCAACTAGTCATTGAAGGCATATAAGAAAATATTATACATCATGATTTTATTGATCCTATAGAAGATTATATGAAGGTTCTTATTAGCTCAAATGTTCAAACATGTACCCTGTATAAGGATCAAATACATCAGCATTTGCTATTACCTATTCTAACTTTGGTTATGAGAACACATAATAAATTTATACTGCTAAGTTTCCTGACAAGCAATCAAGTTGTCCATCTGTTTCCGCTGCTAATTACCTGGTTGCATTGGCATTATTGTATCATTTAGAACAATAGAAATTTCAGTAGAGTAGGGTAGGTAGGTGTGCAAATAAGCTCAATACTCTAAGCATATTTCCATTTTTAGTTTCAGATTGCTTTCAGTACAAGTGTATTCTAGACTTCAGTTTGCAAAGAGTGTTGATTTCACATTGTTAGCCATAGAGGTTTTGTAGTAGATTAAGTTGCATATTTGGGATCAACCTAATGGATTGGGCCACTAGTCTACGTTGTTCTTGACACCTCCTGAAGGAGATACCATCCCCAACTGGAGCCACTGTTAGACTCCTGTATTTCACATTATCACAAGGTGACTGATTATTGTTTAGATTTTTCATTCTGAAAATAATATTCTATGGCCATCATTTGTTTTCAGAGAAAGAAAGGGAAATCCTGACTATCAATAGCATCAAATGAATTTATTTGCTTTTAGTTCAGTTGAAAGAGGAAAGTGTTGCTGATTAAGCGTGATTGTGAGCAAAATCCATACTACCCTCTTTCATTCCATCTACCCTCTTCTTACCTTTCATCTTCCCCAATTCTGAACTCCAATGCTCCGAATCCCATTCAAACCCCCAAAACCCACATACATAACCTTTGGGACTTATTACTCTACAAATCCAATGATATTAAAGTCTGAAATTCTATTGTCATAGCTTCGCCCACCCACTAGTATTCGTATCATTTAAAGCCTTACCTCTTTCCCACACTTCGCACCCCGAAAGTTCAACCTTTTCTTCTTAAATTCATCACCAAAACATAAAACTCTGTCGATGTGATTTGGTGGGACCCATCCAACCTTCATATTACAGAAATCCGCATGCAAACCTTTGCATTTCATATTTTCCTTACCTTCCACCTTTTCGCACTTTCCCACACTTAGCGCATCGCATGGTGCACTTCGCACCTTTTATAACTTACCTTTAAGCGCCCGCAACTTTAATTTTTTCGGGATGCGACCCAATCGCAATCGCACATCGCAAGTTTCAAAGGAATACCGCGAGAGGTAAATGTTAAAAGTGCTGAAGTGCGGTATGTGATACGGTGGGATCAAATCGCAAAGATTCAAAGGATTACCACGAAAGGTAAATGTTAAGAGTTCTAACGTGCGATGTGCGATGCGGTGGGGCCTGATTGCAAATTGCAAACCGCAAATAGAAAATCTTAGAATATAAGTGTCAAAGGTAAAGTTAAGTCTTGTGCCATGCAAAGTGCAATGTTGGCATGGATGCGATGTGGTTATATCGTTGAAATCTAAAGGATTTCAGATCTGGGTGTATGTGGTTTGCACGTTGTTTTATGAAGAAAAAGGGCTAAAACACAACAGAAAGACTTATGGCAGAGTAAGCCTCGACAAGGAGTGTAAACAAAGGAGGTTGAGTCGGGCAAAGGGCATTCGTGCAGAAATGTTATGGTATACCAACAGAAACGAAAAGGCATCAAAAGCACATCAACACAGTTACTAATCAATGAAAGTAGCCAGCGCTGTACCAAACTTAATTACCCAATGCTGGTTTGCTGAGGAGCAGGGTTAGATGTCAGTAACATTTTATTTGCTACCTCTTCAGCTTTACAAAGCCAGTTTCTAACCACTATGTAATAAAAAATGGTCTGCTAAAAGCCACTGTTGGAGGCTAATCTTGTCTTATCACTGCCTGCATGTTTCCACTTGTTTAGTTTTTGAATGTAATCATTGCATTAGACAAATTAAACCGGCTTAAGTTTTTTATAAATGTTGTATGCATTAGCAGTATGAGGGAGGCCCGGAAGGCGAAAAAACCATGGTAATAGACTCATGCTGTTGTAAGAACTCTCTTTTGGATTAATGAATTATTATGATGTTTTCCAGATTCTTGTGTTATGATCGGTGGTGAAGTGTTTTCCCATGTAATTTGTTATTCTCTCGTTTTCGCATATTGTTGTTATTTCTCTACTGCAGATAGAAATTTTTGTGTAGGATTTACCATGGGTACCCTGCTCATTCTTGAAACAATATTTTATGTTGTCCTCTGAGACCTGAATGTAGAATTTAGAGACGGTATGCTCTGCATCCACGTTGATCCTTAATTTCCTCCTCCTTTCCATTTCATAAGCTGTAAAGATCCATTGACATGGCTAGCTTGCCTGGTTGCACCTGACCTCATTTGTTCATCCATTTGAATCCATTTGCACCTGTTTGACTCCATAGCCCAATGGCCCTCTTCCGCTGCCTCAACCAAATCTTCAAACAAACCCCTATGCACTAATAGTTAGCCTAAAATGCCCCTATAAAAAAAGTTATATCTAACAGAGAGAGTCCTCTTCGAGTCTAGGAAGGCTAGGTCCTGGATTCCAAAGCAGTTTGATGTTTCCCTCTGTGGTTCTGTCTTCAACCTTTATAAATTACGGAGTGATAACAGTAGGTTAACTAGCTCACTAGTTCTTGAATTTCTGGTTTTTAGATTAGTAATTTTCTACTATTTTTTAGCACGTGTTAATAGAGGTGTTTTGGAGTGACTCCACTTGGAATGAATTCCTAAGGAATCCTAATTAATAATCTTTTTTTCCATCTCATTTTCATTTGATTTAATTGGGAATTCGACAAGTTATTTCGCTCTTGTAGTAAAACATGGCCTCTTGTAACAACTCTTGTAGCACTCTTGTAGCACGTGTAAACTCTACCAGATATGGTCTAAAAGCTTGATTATTGTCTCTTAGGCTTGAATCATGACCCCTAGGCTCTGAATCCATGATTGAGTAAGACCAAAAGACCTCTTAAGCCTTGTCTCTTCTCCACTGCAATTCACTTGAAGAACATTTTCTTATGCTATGGTTTCCATTTCCAACATTGATATTTCTATTACATAGACTAGGCTTACTTTTGATGTACCATTTACATTCTTCAAATAGGTTAATGTTTACATTTCTACAAATAGGATTAACATTTACATTCATGCAAAGTAGAATAGCCTTTCCTTTCTGCAAAAGTAGCTAGGATTTCCTCTTTGCAAAAGTAATTAGGTTTCCTTTCTGCAAATAGAGTAACATTCCCATTTCGTCAATTAGTTTAGGCTTGGATTTCATGGAATTCACGCCATTGCATCAAATCAACGAAATAAGGACACATTGCATGTTTCACATATAGTGCCGACACCTATTAATTTTATACGAACCCCGGGTTGATAATTTAAGTGGATAGCCTCAGGAGTTGCAACATTATTGTTGCAATACTGAGGCTCATCAGTAGCCATATTTCCTTTAAGAGAAAGACAGCAAAGCAACCTCACCTTCCAGCTAGGTTTTTCTCCTGAAAGGGTTTCTCAGGTCATATCGCGTGTCAAATGTGTTTGTGAGATTTTATTTTTCCGTTCTCTATTTTTTGCATAATTTTAGTTCGCACGCATACACTATTAACAATAATATACAAATCTATAAATTTAAAGAGATATAAAACTGTAATAATGTATATTTTGGAAATTTTAAGTATAATTTTATCAGATATGTTATGATGAACTATCCAGTGGAATATCTCTAATACCAAATGTTATGATCCAAAGACATAAAAATGATAAGTACACACTATGTGCAACAATTCGAGGGTGGAGCACAACTCCAATACCTATAATAATAGGAGAAAATCCTCCAAATACAGAAATTCACTCATAAATCCCATCATCTCCATGCCCTATATAATGAATACATTATCTCTATATATACCTATCCACACATTACACATGTGGTCCCTTCATTATTAGGAAGACTATATTACATATACATTTAACCTCATATATGCCCCTCCTTTGATGATCCAGATTTATGCAAGAACGTAATAATATACATAAATACACATAAAAACAGAGATGTAGTGGAAATAAAACTTCATTTCATTAATATCAAATAACATAAATATGCTTACAGACATAATGGAAATAAACTAGCTAAGGCATTGGTAGCTTATCTCCGAGAAGAAATGTGGCAGCTACAGGCCTCTAAACTATGTTACAATGAGGCTCAAAGGCCTATTTATTATTGAGAAACAATGGAAAACCCTAAACATCCAAAAACCTAACCCTAGGAGATGAAGTGCCAAAGCTATGGGCCCTGTTTGGGTAAATTGGTACATCAACTTCTCGGGGACGTAACTTTGGCATATGATCTCCGTTTTACGCGCTCTATACCTCATTAGAAATATCTATCCGAGGACTACAACTTTTAACATGAGAAACATTGAAGAGGATGCCATGTTTCTCTCGATTTTCTAAAAAAAAGGTCGTTTAGGGCCTCAAAACGACTCTAGAAGTTCAGGACCCGAAAAAATGCTAAAATAATAAGTTGTGCTGAAACTGAAAAACTAAAAGAACTGATGGTGGGGGTTCAAATGGAATAGGGTGGTAGCCATATCCACCTGGATCATCCCTCCCCCCTCCCCCCCCGCCCCAAGGAAGCAATGGTCCCCATTGTGTTGAGTTCCTCCTTGAGATGAGGCAAATTCTGCTGAAATTGGTATTGAGTTTATCGAAGATGTTGTGGACCTGCTGGCGGACGTGCTGGATGCATTAAATAAATTTTGTTGCTTTATTAGCCTCAGACAATACATGGGTGGATTCTGTTTGTGTGGTCGCATGAGGTATGGAAACATCAAGCGGCTACGTGCCTGGGGTCAGATCAATGGAGTGCTTGATCTGACAGTGTAGAGGGACCTCTATGGGTGAGGAGAAAATGTCCTTGTATTTCCCAAAGTATCTTGGTACAATTTATTTCCAAAAGTAATAAAAACAACATGAGGCCTAGAATCATATACAACATGTTGCTTCCACAAGTATGGTTGGCCCAATAATACATCAGACACATCAAGAGGAGCAACATCAAACAATTCCTCATCTGTGAATGACTTGATGCTGTACGGAAAGCAACACTGTTGGTAGATGCAGAGATCTCTTCCTTCGTGAAGCCACCCAATGGGATACGAATGCGGGTGTGCCATGGTCGGTAGGCCAAGCCACTTCATGACCTCTACTGAAATGAGGTTATTTTGGATTCCACTATCGACAAGGAATTGCAGTGGAGAACCCTTCACCCACATCTGCGAATGGAAGAGGTGCTCCCCCTTCTCTGGATCCTCAGGATCCTACATTTGGAGCTTGGTGGTGGCAACAATAGCACTGGGATCCACATCAATGATCTTCTTCCCTTTTTCCTTGACCTTTTTTGGTTCTGACTCAGGATTAGAACACACATATGATTCAGGTGCCTTTATTTCAACCACCAATGACTATTTGGCCCAACACTTGTTTGTGCATTGAGTGGGGTTGTTATGAAATTCACACCACTTCCCCGTGTCCTTATTTGGATTTGTGGTGTTTTTCTGAGTCACACCACTTTGGCCTTGCCCCTTGTTCTATGGTTCAGGGGCACCTTTCCCTGACTACGGATTCGCGGATCCAAAGTCTCTCTTCTTCTACTTAAAATTTTTCTCAATCTTGGTGTCATAGCGATATGTCATGCCAAGCGAGGTAATGTTGAGGAATTCCATTTCCTCTTGAATGTATCTGTGCAAACAACTGCGGTACTTGAGCACCAAATGTTTCTCTGAATCTTTAATACCAAACTTTGTACTCAGGATGGAACATATTCTTCAGTTCGTGCACATCTTGATTCCTTTGCTGCCGCAGCGTGGTCCATTGGATGTACTTGTCCTCATAGCTCCCCACAGGGTAATATTGTTACTTGATTCCATCTCGGAATAAATTACAAGTGGGTGCGATTGAGAACAGAGAGGGTTCCCTCCCATGATTTTTCTCACAGTAGGTTTCCCACCAGTCTTTGACATGGGGGGCGGCTTTGAGGAGTGCAAAAATAATATTTTCTCGGTCGGAGAAATAATGGACCAAGAAATACCCTTCCAGTAAATCCAACCATCTATCTATAACATCTGCATCTATCTGGCCTTCAAATACAAGAATTTCAAAGTTGACTTGTACCTTGAAAGGAGAGGCGCCTCTAGAGTGGCCGCTAAGTGCAGATGCATCGTCGATGGGCAGCCATTGAAGGATATGGGAAAAGTTATCCATCATCGCATTCCTTTGTTTCTCAAGGGCCTACTTGTGCAATATTTTGATAGGATCTTCTACTCCCTCGTCTCTCTTTTCTTCCGCCATGGGAGGACATCGGGGTTTGCAAGGCTGATCTTGCAATGGTTCAACTAGATCAAGCCCTAACTCCTTGTACCCTGACCTCGTTTGGGACATGCTAAGAAAAACAGAGAAAGATCAAACCGCTCTGATACCACTGATATGGATTTATGCAGGAATGCAATAATATATAGAAATACACATAAACATAGATATGTAGCAGAAATAAAACTTCATTTCATTAATATCAAATAACAAAAATATGATTACATACATAATGTAAATAAACTAGCCAGGGCACTGGTAGCTTATCTCTGAGAAGAGATGTGGCAGCTACAAGCCTCTGAAATGTGTTAAAATGAGGCTCAAATAACTATTTATTATTTAGAAACAATGGAAAGCCCTAAACGTCCAAAAACCTAACCCTAGGAGATGAAGCGCCAAAACTATGGGCCCCGTTTGGGTAAATTGGCACATCAACTTCCAAGGGATGTAACTTTGGCATATGATCTCCGTTTGACGCGCTTTATACCTCGTTAGAAATATATATCCGATGAATATAAATTTTGACATGAGAAACATCAAAGGAACTTCCATGTTGCTCCTGGTTTTCCCAAAAAACGTTGTTTAGAGCCTCAAAACGGCTCCGGAAGTCCAGGACCCGAAAAAATGCTAAAAATAGTAAGTTGTGCTGAAACTGAAAAAATGAAAGAATTGATGGTGGGGGTTCAAATGGAATAGGTGGGTGGCCACAAATATCCACCTAGATTATTCGATCATATTGCATACATTTAACCCAATATAGGTCCCCCATTGGGATCACAACATAAAATAACTCAAAACAAAATTTTGAGGGCGCCCCTTTGCATGTTTGCTTCCACCCCCATGTGATACCCATTGTGCCCAACATAACATGCAACACACAAAGGTAGTCATGCAAAGAATATACACATGCCCTTCATTCTCCCATTTGTTATTTCATTTGCATACATGGGAGAATATGAGTACATGGTCTACAATTGAGGGTACTAATTCCCATTGTTTCTCTATACTGATAGAACTTCTTAGTACTCATAGATTTTGTTAATGAATCTACAACATTCCTCCAAATGTTCACCTTTACCAGCAACACCTTCATTTCTTCAATCATATCTCTCACAAAGTAATACTAAACATCAATATGTTTTTTCCTAGAATGATATGCTCGATTCTTAGCTAGGAAGGTTACACTCTCACTATCACAACCTATCATTACAACTTGTTGTACCAACTCAATGCCTTAACACAATTTATGTAACCTTACTATTTCATTGGTTGCATGAGTGGCTACCAAGTATTTAGCTTATGTAGTTGAGAGTGTGACTATATATTGTCTCTTGGTAATCCAATTGATTGCTCCTCCAAATAGGTGAAAAACATACCCACTTGTAGATCTTGTGCAATATAGATCTCAAGTCGAATTTACATAAACAAAGACACGTATTTCCAACACTCTGTATAATATCAGTCTTTCTTGGTAGCACAATTCATAACCAATAGTGCCACACAAAAACTTAAGAACCCTCTTTATTGTTGTCCAATTCCCATTCTCTACTTTTGGCATATACTTGTTCAATTCTCCCACTACATGTGCAATGTCCATTCTAGTACATTCCATTACATAGATTAAACTTCCATCCACATTGACATATGTAACACTAGACATGTCCTCTTCCTCTACCTATGGCTTGGGACACTAATCTGCCTATAACCATACATCAACAAGAATACGACCTTTACTGGTTTATATTTCTGCATATTAAACCTTTGCAATGTTATCTCGACATATGTCCTCTAATTTAAGTAGAGTTACTTGTTTTCTTAATCTCTTTTAATTTCCATGCCCAAAATGAAACTTGTAGCATCGAGATGCTTCATGCCAATTTTAGAGGAAAACTACGTTTTCACTTCCTGGATGATTTCCCTGTCATTTCCAATCAATAACATACTATCCACATACAAGACCAAATAAACAAGATGATCACCAACTAATTTTAAATACACACAGTGATATGCTTTCCTCATGAAGGAAAGTTGTTGGGAAAATTAATCCTTTTAATAAAACAAGTCATTCACTCACACAAAAGTTATCAACCAGGGTAAGTCTGTTTATTTCAAGGTCATCATGCACAATATATGAATGCAACAATTCCTAATTGGAATTGTCTAGTTCCTAATCATCACTAATATTTCCTTCTACAAGAACTTGGCCCTCAATTAAAACCAAATGTTACGGTAAATATTCACACTTACAAGAATGGAAATAAATTCAAATAAAGGTCTCACTGTCAAACCCACACGTGCAAGAAAAATGACTCTCTGCACACAACTCTGTAATTGGAAATCACACTTGTAGAAATGAAAGGGAATTCATCTATTCTAGGAAAACTCTTGTAGAAAAAGAAGTAACACTTATTGAAATCAATTCCTCGCTTACATAAAATCATTCAACCACAACCATAGACAATCATCAACCCTTATGATAGAAATTAGAAATAAAATCAACCAATAAACTACATAATAAACTATATAAACTTGTGAAAATAGTTAACTAATATTTTGTAACAACAATGAATTGTAAATATGTAACATCAATTAAACAACAATAACAATACACAATTAATAAGAATAAATCTAGTAATAACTATGATGGCATATGAGTGACCTATATTCAAGTATTCTACAAGCTAACTCAACCAAGTAGTAACAATAATATATCAAGCAATAAATATGTAACAATGGTAAGCTCGAATAACAAGAATTGAAACACCACAACCTACAAGTGAATTAATTAAAGTAACTATGCTACCTTTATAGACACAATGATCCCTGCTAAATAGGAGGGCCCTTCCTCCTTAGCAAGAATTTGGTAAAATTACTGCTCATAGGCTAGCACAACATATCATAAAATGAACCACAGAGTTCTTGAAGGTTGCATTAGCTTTGAAAATAAAATACAAATATGCATAATCTAAAAATAATGATGTCGCCCCTCGCATAACAAAGAGATCCCTTCTTATAGGTTTATCTCTTCTATCTAATATTGGTATCAAAATCATGAACAACCATGAAAACATTTTGATTCTAAAGATGTTCAAATAAAAATAACTAAAAATCTTTTCTTGAAACAAGTTACAACAAATTATTTGCAAATAAAGTCAATGCCATAATGGGTGCCTTGTTTTAGCGAGTATCTAAAATCTTGAGAATCATAACTGTTGTGACCAAATTGGTCACTTTATCAAAAAAATTCAATCTTGCTGGCGTAACAGTTCTGGTTGACCTAAATAAGTAACAATGTACACATCAACTCTAAAAAATAACGTCGATAATTGTGTCAGTGTAAAACAAAGTATCAACACTGAAATAAGAACAAAGCTATTGGCCCAGTGTAGCACCATCATGAAATCTTGGAAGAACATCATCACATCATTTGGAAAAAAGGAGTAACAATGCCCTATCCAAATAGGTCATCCCATAACATCCTTCTTTATCATTTTCTTAGTAGAGACACCAAAAAAAACTATCTTCTCATCAAATGCAAGAAAAACGGCATAAGTTAGAGTGATATGAGAGAGTAACAACCTTAGTAAAAGAAAATCAATTCAATAAAAGGATGTGGTTATGAAGGAAAAAAATGTCAAAAAGGTAAGGAAAATACTCATGAAAATAATGTAAACTATTGGACCCAACACAAGTCCCAATATATAAGTATCAAAATTTTGTTACCACATCCTTAGTGATTACTTTCATCCATATAGGGACCTTTTCAACTTCAGTACTAGCTCTTTCTTTCCCTTCATCGGAAATCCTTCTAGTTGCTTCATGTAGATTTCTTCTTCTAGATCCTGATGTAGGAATGTCACCTTCACATCCATTTGTTCCACTTCCAAATGAAAATCAAAGGTACCAAATAAAATAGATGTAATAGAATGTAAATTGGAAACATGATAAAACATATCATCAAAGTCAATTCCATCTACTTGGGAATAACCTTTTTCTACTAATCGAGCTTTGTATTTCTCCACTTTGCCTTGTGCATTCATCGTCTTCTTAAAAAACCTTTTGTTGCCATTGGCTTTTTGTCTAGCCAGCAACTCCACTAGATCTAAGGCCTTATTTTTGTTAAAGGCAACCATTACTTCAACCATGGCCTTTTTCCACATTTTTCCATCCTCTAAATCCACTACCTCCTTAAAAATTCTAGGATATTGAGGGGTTTTTGCAGTGCATTATATTAGATATCATTTTTTTGGATTCAAATGCATTAAGGAAGTTATTAATCTATGACCATTTCGATGAGAGGTAGTCGTAACTGACTAATTTCTAATGATTTTTGAATAGTCCAGTTAGCACTCATTGCATCAGGTGATGCTCAGAGGAGTGAAGAAGTGGGATTGAAACTAGTGAAATGAATCATATAGCGTCAATCATCACTTCCTGGGCTTCCAATCAATAACTAGGACTTCCTGGGAGGTCACCCATCCCAGATCACCTCTGGCTCAAGCGTGCTTAACTGTGGAGTTTTCCCCACAATCAAGCCCACTTAGCTTGCTACCCCATTTTTAAAACCTTAGAAAATGGGATAATCATCAATAATAAACAATGAACAATTAGAATAAAAATTAGGTGGAGTATACCATTCTGGTTTCCTTCTTTCTTAAATCAATCTTCTTAATATTGGAGTATGTTCTTCTTCTTTTTATTCCCATTGTTCTATAGAGTCTGATTCATCATCCTTTAATTCAAAGTCTACCTTCTCTAGTTCTTTTTCTCTTGGTTTCAATCTTCTTATTTAGTAACATCTTTGATTTATCTAAATTCTACAATATACATAATTATCTTATTTTCTAGGTTCAAAAGCTCGTAACCTTTCAAACCATATTTATTCTAATAAAGATACACTTATTAACTTTTTTATCCATCTTAATTCTATTGTCCTTCAAAACATGTACATAAGCACCATTTCCAAATACCTTGAGATGTTTAAGAGAGGGTTTCTTACTAGTGCATACCATGTCGATGATGGTGTTTTATTTACCAGGTAACATGCAATGTCCACTACCTCGACCTAAAATTCCTATCATAAGCTAGTACCACTAGGCATGTTCTTTGATTTTTCCATCAACATCTTGTTCATCCTTTCTACAATTCCATTATTTTAAGGCGCATATGAATTAGTCTTATTCCTTGCTATACCATACCTTTTATAGAATTCTTAAAATTCATTCTTGCATAATTCTCTACCATTATCTATCCTCAACATCTTAATTTTATTCTCTATCCGATTTTCCATGAGAACCTTAAACTCTTAAATTTTCCAAAGACTTCAGATTTATTCTCATGGAAAATATTCCTTATATTCCTTGAGATTCATGTATAAATGAGATATAGTACACAAATTTACATAATTATTGAATTAAAACATTCCAAAACACATAATTATGCACTAGTTGTTATATTCCCTTCTACCATACCGTTATCATGTAGTACTCGAAGGCCCTTCAGTCTAATATGTCCTAGTCTTTAATGCCACATCATAGTATTTTCTTTAGAGATTGTAGGATTTCTTCCTTCTTCAACTTCACTCCCAAGAAAATTGAACTATTGTGTCCATCAACAACAATGCTTCCTAATAGCTTATATAGAGTTCTAATCTAAACTCCCCTTAGAAATACCATTGCTCCTTGCACCATATTATAGGTATCCTTTTCAAACACTATTTTTACACATGCATCGTTCATCTTGCTTACAAAAATAAAACTTTTTACCAATATTAGGATGTTCATAACACAATGGAGTGTTATAATCATTCCACCTATGAGCTTCAACTTGAGTTTTCCTTGTCCTATGATTATGGTTGTCAAGTCCCCTCCTGGGAAAATATCACCACCACCATATCTTGCATAATCACAAAACCACTCTCGGTGAGGAGTCATATGAAAGGATGCACCTGAGTTGGACAACCATGCCTCATGATCTACATGTGTACTTGAAGAAACCAATTACACATCCCCTCCTTCATCTAATAATGTTTTTTCTTCTGTAGTAGGAGGACCATCAAATCCCTCCCCTTTCTTAGTATTTTTTTATCTACATTTTTTCTTGTGATTCCCTTCTTTTCCACATATCCAACATACCTTTACGATTTTTCATGGAGGTTTAGATCTTCCTCTAGATTTAGATCTCCCACTTGAGGACCTATTTTTATTCATATTTTGGGAGCATCCTCTTATATACATGGCATTCATGTTCTGAATTTCCATGCTCTTCCATCTCACCTTTTTTGATAACAAGGATGAAACTATTTCATTAAAACTTAAAGTAGTTGCATTACTACTTCTAGTAACAACGAGACTATCCCACGAGCCTAATAAAGAACACAACAAACTAATATATTTATATTCATCGAAAATATTAATATCAACCTATAATAATTGACTTACGAGAGCATTGAAGGCATTGAGATGATCTGTCACTAAGTCTCCATCCTTCATCCCCAGGTTATACAAATTTTTTTTGAGGAACTGTTGGCGAAAAGTCAGGTCTCGCGGGCAAGACCCAGGTTCAAAGGGTGGTGGCCAACAAGGGGTCCGGAGTAGTCTAGGAACACGCCGGCATTTTCATGGCCAACAAGGGGTCCGGAGTAGTCTAGGAACACGCCGGCATTTTCACCCTGCTCTGGGAGAGCAGTGCGTCTCACCCGAGGCGTGCCGCGACCACATGCATAAGGGGATGAGATCACTGGTAAGGAATAAACCCGCAACCAAAGAAAGAAAGTGCATCCATTACATGTACCAAATTACACATGCATGATCTCTAATTAAGTATTCAGACAGTCGCAACTTAAAATTTTGAAATCAGTGTAAGCACATTAGAACACATGAACAACATATTGAGATAGCAATCCTTCCTTATATTATGCTTCTGGCCGAATACATGATTACATAGCTTTCTTCTCTGATAACTCACAAGTCAGATACAGATGGGTTTGAGAACAGAAGGGAAGAACATAGAAAGTAGGAACCCATAGAAAGAACAGGTCTGATCCTTCTGCGGCTGCTCTGCGCATCCATTCAACCCTCAACAATAACAATAACAACAGCAACCTCCTTCTTCCACCGGGTGATCGCCCTTTTATTCACCCGCTCGTCGCGACTGGCGGCTTCTCTGTGTCTTCACTCTGGCTTTTCCCGACTTCTCTTCTGATGTCTGCATGTTCCTCTTTCTGTTTTCTGTTGTATTTCTTTCATCTGTACTTATCTCTATTCAATCTCCAGTTATCAATTGCTTCCGCGCCACCTTGGTAGCTCCGCAACTCCTGGTCGCTGCGGCGCGGTCGCGTTAGCTATGTGTATTTCTTCCGCAACTCAAAAAGAGTCCAAGTTCAAAATGTCTTGGCCGAAGATTCAAAACTTAAACAAAACAAGGGCCCCAACAGGCCCCGACCACAATTCTTTGACTCGTCCGCGAGTCAATCACAAATGACAGTTTCTATTTCCATTCCGCTGCTGGCTTCCGTGCCCTGCTCTGCTGTTCCTTCTTCCGCCACCCTTTCTTGCTGTACTCCGCCACCTGCTGGTTCAAACAAGGGCCCCAACTCCGGGACCCGGCGGAGTGCTGAATCTCGAAGCTCTATGAAGGTCGCCACTGCTTATTGCCATTCCTGTATCAGCAAGTCGGCGTCCTAAGAGATGCGGTTGGCGGCGGCTTCGTTAATGGGCGTCGGGGCAGCCCCGAACAGAGTGGCGAGCTGGGACTCGGCCTCGGCATCCAGCTGGTGCATAGCGTCAGCATGGGTGCGAATGCCCGGACGAATCTTCCGGAGGACGTGCTTGGCCGCTGCTGATTCGGCCTCAGTCATCTGCATGTGAAGTTCCAGCTCGTCCGACTGCGCGTAGAGCTGATCCAACCTTGCAGGGTCCCTGGTCGCCCGAATTTCGTTGGAGATTTGTTGTAGCTGGGCAGTGATGGGCTGCGTCTTGACTGTTAGCGCGAGCGAGCATTCCTGTAGACTTCTCAGAAGGGCAGAAGCTGCGGCTGTAGTGGAATGCAGAGTGGCTTGCATACTGACTGCCTGTGTTTGTTTAGCAGTCACCTGTCCTGAATGGTCAGCGGGTGGATCTGGAAGGGTGGGCCGTGCGGCTAATGCCGCTTGTAACTCCTGGTTTTCCCTGCAAACAACAGTAAAGACTTCCCTGAGCTTGTGAGCCTGTAGAGCGATGCTGTCCTCTTCTATGCGAGCAGGGATTGGGGCATGGCGAGCCCGTGCCTCCGGCCAGATGCTTGAGAGCGCCTGATTAACAATGTTGGCCTGCTCCTGGAGGTAGGTCTTCGCCTGCTGCAACTGATCGCGCTGTTCAGTAAGCGCCGTGATCTGATTCTGCTGCTCTGTGCACTTCCGCTGTAGCTCGTCGTGAATCTGCTCTGCTTTAAGGGCCGCCCGCTGAATGAGCAGGTACAACTGTGCTGGACTCAAATGTGCAGCATTTGGTGTGCTGGGTACCCCCTGCTCGGGCGTCTGTTCCTGCGAAGAATGGCCCATGGCCGCTGCTCGGCCTGAAATCTCTGGAGGATGGACCGGCGTCTGCTGTTGCACCGAAGTGGCCATATCAGGCTCTGGCCGGTCCTGCTACGTGGTTTGCTCTGTAGGAGGGGCGGCTGAATCAACCCCAACTGTGGCTTGCTAGACAGATATAGTTGGAAGGGAATCCGGAGATGTCGCTACCGGGTCAACAGGTGGTACCACGACTGCAGTACTGGAGGTAACCTCCGCCCCTTGGTCACAGCCAAAAAGTTCCCGGATCAAAGAATCGGACACAGTGGCTGATGAATTGGATGGATTGGGGGAGGTGGCCTGGGGACGGCTGGTGGAGGGGGTGGTAGAGGGAGTGAACAAGGTGCGAGGGAAACGAAGGTTGAGGAAATCCGCTGGATCAATCAGCGGTTCCTCCGGAATCAAAGTGGCTGTGGGCGGCGTGGCTGGTGGATCATCCTCCGTAAGATCCACCAGGGGATCCGTGGCCGTAGTGCGGGCCCTCTTGGATGGAGGTGGGTCAACGGAATCAGGTTCGGGGCCCGGGTCACCCATTGTCGTGATGAGGGGGGTAGCAGAAGTGAACAAGGGAGTGGGAATGGGGGAAGTGAGGGGGGCGGTGTTGGAGAGACCAAGGGACCGATTAATACGAAATTCATTAAAAGAAGGAAATATAGGGGCGCCACTAGAAACAACCTGAGTTACCACGTTGAGTCTCCGGGCCTGGTCGTTGAAATGCTCGACGATGGGGACCAGAGATTCGGGCAGGGTCGCTGCGGTCCCCACTGCATCTGTGGTCGTCTCCACCGCAACTTGGGAAGATCCCCCGGCACTGGTCGCGGCAGGCTGCTGTGCAGCCCGCATCCCATCAAAATTGTAGCGGAGGACTCCATCGCTAACGTGCTGGACAACCCCCGGCCATGTAGAAACCTCTCTGTGGAAGACATTATCATTCAGCTGGAAACGCAAGGGCGCCATATGAAACGTGTGGTGCGGTACCCAAGTCGGCCGGATGAAAGTGTGGTTATGGCTGACGCCAAACCACACCTGTTCACTGTATTCATCCAACAGGTTCCGGGGTACCCGCTGCTGGGAAGCGACCACATCGGTCATCATCCCATACCATTCTCGGAACGCTGCTGCGTTCACCTCCTTGCTGCTGGGGTCCCTGGACAACTGCCAGGAGGAATATCTCATTGCGAGCGGCTGGCTCGCGGTGATCTCCGCCGATGGCCGGATCGGGGGTAGATGCCATTTCCACATGGCGAACGCTAAGAGCAAGTACCCATAGATGAAACTGGTAGTCCGCTTGTAATTGTCTTCGCAAGCCGCGAAGAGTTCCTTCAACACAAACGCGCTCCAATTCAACTTGGCTCCCTGGACGCAGTGCTCTGCAATGGAAATTGTGTCCAGAGTGCACTCCCCCTTTGTGTAATGGCGCATGGTCTTGCTAGCAATCAGGTAGCAAGCGAACCTGATTTGTGATACATTTATCAAATCTATCTTGGCACCTTTGCCACCCCGGCGAGTGCCATATTTGGTGTAGAGGTCCGCCTCAGCCGACTTCCGGGCACGCTTGGAGGATGTCTGGCCCACAGAGGAGACATCTGAACCAGTTTGTGAGAGCCCTGTAAGCCGATGGATGTCTGCTGCATGTATTGGAATTTCTTCGTTAAGCCACAGGGACCCGTTCTGCACCCGACTGAGGAGGAACCGGGTACATTGCAGAACTGGTCCAGTGGTGCCGAAGACGGGAAGATTCCTCAAATTCATCAAAGTCGATTGCTGTAGGCCCCGGAATTCTTCCCGCATTTGACTGTTAGAGCTGCTCCCGGGCGTGTAATGGTGTTCCATGAATGTCTGCCAATGGAGGTGAGGAAACTCAGCCGGGTCGGACAAGTTGGCATCCACACAGGGTGCATTGTCATACCTGCCGACCAGCGATTCTACTCGGTGAATTCTGCTATCTAATGCTGGTTCAGGAACTGAGAGAAGAGCTCTCGGCATCTTGGCGCGTCTCTGATAGACTTGGACGATTCTTCTGCAAATTCTTTCGGGGTGCTGCGTGCTCTGATACTGCGAATGCTCCGGAGGTGCTGCAACTTCCAAATTGAACTGGTCTGACATCCTCTTGCTGATATCCTTCATGCAAATTGGGCCATTTGCTGGCACGCGCGGAGGTGATGAGACTCCATAACGGCAATTAATTCTTGCTATCTTTCTTGCCTGCGATAATCATGCGATCAATCGCCGGCCTGTGTGTAATCTGACAGTTGCTGACGGCGTCATGGGGAGATGGGCGGACTCGACGGCGGAGGGAACTGCGGTTGATGGCGAATGATTATGGTATGATTACTGTCCATTAAGGGAATTCATGACCAAATCTGAGCTTATCCTACGGACTGACAAAAGTACTGACGGACATGACCTGGACTGACACTGGCACGGGGACGGATCCTACGCGATCGACAGGCAGGATGGACGTGGTGACACGCTGGATTGGCCCGCCCCGACCACAGTCGGTTGCGGTGTGGTACCCGCAACTGACTCATTTATTTGACTGATTACCTATGAATGGAAAAACTACCTACGCTCATCCCGGTTGCGGGAGAGTTATTCAACTACGCTACTCTACGGGTGCTCTCGGTTGCGAGAGTTATTGATGGAAAGTGAGAAGTACTTACTCCTGGTAGGGCTTCAGGCATGCGCCATTCACCCATCTTGGAAGAACTGTGCCGTCCAATTGTGCCAATCGAACGGCTCCTGAGTCGCGGATCTCGATGACAAAGTACGGTCCCAGCCAATGCATCTGGAGCTTGCCTGGAAACTTCTGGAACCGGCTGTCGTATAAGAGAACTTTGCCGCCAACTTGGAAGGCTTTGGTTTTGATGTGGCGGTCGTGCCATGCTTTCTGTTTGGCCTTCTGAACCTTCTGGTGGAATTCCGCAAGAAATCGAGCCTCATCCAGCTCCTGCAGCTCCTGGAGTCGTTCCTTCAGTGACGCCTCTTCTGAGAAGTGAAGGGACGTTGCGATCAAAAGGCTGGGTACGGTGAACTCGGCGGGAATTACAGCTTCCCGGCCATACACCAGCTGGAATGGCGTCTGGTTGGTCAACCGTTTTACCGTGGTCCGGTAAGCCCATAATGTCGCTGGTAGCCGCTCATCCCAATCATCCCGCTGAGCGTTGCAAATTTTTGTCAAGCCCTTCTCAAGAATCTTATTGAAGGCTTCCACCGTACCATTGGCCTGCGGGTGGTATGGGCTGCTTTTATGATGCTGAATCATAAATGTGTCCAGTAGCGACTTGACCGTGGCATTAATGAAATGCGTACCCTGATCGCTGGTTAAGCTCCGTGGGTAGCCAAAACGGCTGATAATGTGTTCAAAGATGAACCGAGCAGCGGTCTCTGCCGAGCAGTCGCGGACCGCTGCCGCCTCAGCCCACCGTGTGAGATAGTCCGTCGCGGTAATGATGTACCGGGCTTTGGAATGGCGAGCGATTGGTGCGATGGGGCCTACGAAATCAACAGCCCACTTTTCAAATGGCCGCAACACATGCACTGGGTGTAGCGGGAGCTCGTCCCTGTGCGAAGGCCGTCCCGTCCTTTGACAAATATCGCAACGTTTCACATAGGCCTTACAGTCTGAATGCACCGTCGGCCACCATAGGCCAGCTTGAAGCACCTTCCTTGCGGTGGGTTTAGCACCCACGTGTCCTCCCGCAACACCGCTGTGACATTCCCACATCACTGCTTCCCGCTCGTGGTCAAGAACACACCTGCGCAACACCTCATCCAGGCCCAATTTGTACAGCTGCCCCGCAATCAATTGGTAGTCAGCCGCCCGGACAACAAGGTGGCGTTTCTAAAGCGGGGTGTAATCTCCAGGGCACTGTCCCGTGGTCAGATACGTGGCAATGTCAGCCAGGTAGTCTGGGACTGCTTCAACTCTGAATAGGTCAGCATCCGGGAGCTGATCGTCCAACGGACCTTCATTCTCTCCCGTCTCCAGCCTGGATAAGTGATCGGGACCAACGTTCAACCTGCCAGGCTTGACAATCACCTCAAACGTGAACTCCTGGAAAAGTAGAAGCCATCGACAGATTCTTCCTTCCAACACAGGCTTATTGACCAGATATTTTAATGCCGAATGGTCCGTGAAAAATGTAAATTTGCCGCCCAGAAGGTAGTGGCGGAACTTCTGGAGATGGTACACCATCGCCAACGCCTCCCGCTCGGTCATGGTGTAATTCTTCTCCGCATTAGATAACCGTCGGCTGGCGAAGTATACCGGGTGGTCAACTGTCGTTTCCCCGGGTTGCGCCAACACAGCGCCAAGTGCAATCCCGGACGCATCAATGTGCACATGGAACTGCTTATCCCAGTTGGGATGAACAAGTATGGGTGCCGTCACCAATTTCTCCTTCAATGTGTCGAGTGCCTTCCTGCACTCCGCCGTCCACTCAAATGCTTCGGACTTGCGCAACAGTTTCTCCAGAGGGGCAGTGATTTTGGCGTAGTTGCGGATAAACCGCCTGTAGTATCCTGTGTGCCCGAGCAGTGCCCGCAACTGCTTCACGTTCTCGGGGGCCTCCATGTGGACGATGACCGCGACCTTGGCAGGATCAACGCAGACCCCTTGCTTACACACCACGTGACCCAAGAGTGTGCCGAATGGTACTGCAAAAATACATTTCTTCAAGTTCAAGGAAATCTGCAACTGGCGGCATCGATCGAACATAACACGCAATAGGGAGGCGTGTTTCTTCAGCAGGCTGTAAACAGTCCAGTCGTCCATATAGACTTCCAGGAACTTGTGAATGTACTCCCGGAAGGCAGCAATGACAATCCGAGAAAACACTGCCGGTGCGTTCTTCAGACCAAACGGCATAACGTGGTATGCGAATGATCCCCACTCAGTTGTGAATGTTGTCTTCGCCTTGTCTTCCTCGGCGATGCGCACCTGATGGTAGCCTGAAAACCCATCAGTGAAGGAATAAGCTTCGTTTCCCGCGACATGATCTAGAACTTCGTCGCTAAAGGGAGTGGGAAACGGATCGTGAATACAAGCATTATTCAAACTCCGATAATCTACGCAGACACGGATTTCCGCTTTGTCCTTCTTGTTCTGGATAACAATGGGACTCACCCACTCAGCTTCTTCTACTGGAAAGATGAGACCCGCAGCCAGCATCTTGTCGATCTCCATCTTGACCTTCTCTTTGATACGTGGATTCAACCGGTAGGGTCGGTGCTTCACCGGCCTGGCTCCCGGTTTCAGTGTGATGCGCATCTCGCCCAAATCTCCTTTGATCCCCTTCAGGTCCGCAACTGATGATGGAAATAAATCTTCATACTCCCGGAGGAGGCTGAAAATTTCTCTTGTCGTCTCCTCGTCCCAGTAATCTCCTACCGTTGCCAGCTTAGGTTTCTCCTCCATTCCAATGTTCAGCTTCTTTGTCTTTAGGGGCTGCAAATGGACTCCTTCTGTCGTCGGCTCGTCACGGACGCTCCGCTCGCCCTCCTTTTCGTCAAAATAGAGATGCCTCAGGTCCTCCAGGCTATCGTCCCCCGGTTCGCCGTCAATCCGTTGGCAAACCAATTCACTCTTGACCCCGGAGCGTGACGCCACCGGGCCCTCATCAGGCTCAGGATGGCGGAAAAACAGAACCTCCTTGACGGCTTGTAGGGCCTGAGATTCCTGCGCCGTCTCCCCTTCGAACGAGAAGCTCTGGACGAACTTTTCCGCGACTACTTGCCATGAGCGGGTTCCCCGTTTCCGCTCTTCCTCCAGGTACCAGGCCTGGGGAATTGTACCCAGGGAGTGGACAAACCTGTGGACCCACAACTCCTCAGGGTACCTGGCGCTACGCCACTGTTCCTCGCACGCCCGCAAGTGCTGTCGCGGGTCTGAAGCTCCATGATGTTTAAGTGTAATGCAGGGCCCTTCATCCTCTTTGAAGCGTGCCCGTAGTGCATCCGCCACCAGCTCCCATCGCAACAGAGCGTTGCGGTGATTGTTCCACCATCGTCCCGATGTTGACTTCAAGGCCACATCCAAGAGTGGTATCCGGCTTTCCTCTGGGACCCGGTCTTCCACCTTGGCAATAAAAGTATTCACTGCTTGCATGTTTGATAATGTGGGGTATCCGCGGATCTTAGTCCCTACCCACCGGACCTGAGCGATGGAGGCACATCTCCGCGTGGTGGTCTCATATCCCCCTTGCTGCCAGTCTTCCCACGCAAGCTCGGATCCGAGTTCCGAGCTCTGCACACTCCGCCAACTGATAGATCCTGTTGCGGTCGGGTTGATATAATCGTCCCGCTTCCCTGCAGTCATCTGATAGAGATGGTCCATCATCTGAGCATCCTCCCGACTGTCCACCGGTTCTGTGTATTGCGGACCCTGATATGGGTCGAGAGGCTGAGTGACCCTTACCTCCCCATCCTCAAAAATCATCAGCTCCTTCTTGAGGTCGATGATCGCGTAGTTCTCAAAAGCCCAATCAATGCCAAGTAAAGCAGGATAGGGGTCCTTGTCGCCCATGATATCAATAACCTCAAAGTCAATGTATGTCTTCACCCCCGCAACGTCGACCTCGACACCCTCGAGTCGGCCGATTGGCAAAATACAGTACTGGTTCGCCATCCTGAGTTGGATTGGGGAATAGGCGAGTCGTGGCTTCCCAAGAGCCTCCCATGTTTTTCGCGGCAAAATATTGACATCGGATCCCAAGTCCAACATGGTGTCACTGATTTGGAATCCTGCGACCTGCGTGTTAAGCCGGAATTCCTTGCCTGTTCGCTGCTTTTTTCGCTTGACACGTTGCACGTATTGAGGCCTAGCGTCCACCAGATTTATGGGTTCTGCGCGCCCCTGCAGTGCTCCATCTAACACATGTGTGAGCTGCTGCCGCAGCTCAGCGTCATCGACAATCCTGAGAAATAGCCGGAGCCAATCCTCGACCACAGCGTCTGCGGCGTTCTGAACACCGATTTTCGGCTGCCAGGGCTCCTCCAGCCCTCCCTCGTTCCGCAACTGGGCGAATGCCTCAACCGCCTCCTGAAAATACTTCTTCTGGACTTCGGGCCTGATCAACTTCTTTGGGGATGCCGGCCGCACCACTCGTGCTGGCTCCTTCTCGTGGGCATCCTCTCCAGTCTTCTTTCCGCCCCGTGTTACTATCGCAACGTTCTGCATGTCAGGGGTTGCGGTGCTGCGCGGTTCCGAGTTTATCAGATTCGCTCCCCTCTGCCGCACCCGTTCTTCCCACTTCTTGATGAGCTCCGGACAGTCTTCTGTAGCATGGGCGTTGACCCGGCACTGGGAACACCAGGGTCGTCGCGGAAGGGGACATTCTCGAGCCACATGACCCTCCTGGTCACAGTTGTAGCACTTTACCGGACCGCGTCCTCCGGTTCGGCCTCCCCGCATGCCGCCACCTCTTCCCCTTGTAGCCTCGTTCACCCTGTACGAGGGACGATCCAGTCGATCCGCAAGTGCGTCAAGCGCCCTGCACTGCTCATTGGTGTGCGTCGTAGACACACAGAATTCGCAGTATACATTATTCGGCACCGTGGAGTACTTCTGTAATATCGGGCACATCCGAGGAGGATGCCCCATCGTCCGGAAAATCTCACAGTACTCTGTGGTGGAGGACCCCGGTTGCGGTGGAAACCCCGCAAAGGCCTGTTGCGGCTGGTATACTCCCTGCGGGTTCATTGCCGCGCCACCCCCTGGTGGTGGACCCCCCTGGATAGCCGCAACCGAGGGTCCAACTCCTGCGCCGCGCAACCGAGGACATTCAGTTGCGACGTGCCCCTCGACCAGGCAATGAGTACACCAAACATTCGGTCGCGCTGGTCTTGCTGGCTGAATTTCCTTGAGTTTCTCAGTCAAACTGGCGATCTGGTGTTGCAACCCTATCAGAGAAGGGTCTTGCGGGGCCAGCCCCCCCCTGTATTCCTGGGGGTATCCCGCCATGGCTTCAATCTTCATGGCCTGCTCCAAAGCATCCTGCAGATTATCAATCTTCTGCTGAGTGAGAGGGGTTCGTGTCAAGGGGAGCAGAGTCTTGATGAACCAGTCCCTCTGGTGGTTTGGATCGATCGGGTAGCTCAGTTTCCCGATCGCATCCTTGAATCGCCGCATCAACTCCCACGCGGTCTCTCCTTCCTTCTGCTTAATTTCCCATAGCTCGGACAGGCCCTGCTGGTGTGTCTGGGGAAGCTTGAATTCGCGGACAAAATCCCGTTTCACGTCCGCAATTACAGGATTAGGGTGCGCCTCGGACCACTTGATGAACCAACGCAGAGCTCTCTCTCTGAGCGTGGTTTGAAACTCTATTAACTTCCCTGCATCCGGCGTCTGTCGAGCCCTCCAGATGGCTTCGCACAGATACCAGTGTTGTTCTACGTCGTCATTTCCCCGACCAGAGAACTCTGGGTACCGGGTGAAAGATCCAGCCATGTATACTTGCGGAGAATTAACCAGGATAAACCCTCCGGGTCCTGGTTGCGTAACGGTCCCACTCGGGAAAACACTACTACTAGTAACGCTGCTGCTACTGGGCGCTACTGACGCCACTGAACTACTATATGACTGACTTAATGCTTGTAACTGAATAAAAATATTTCTTAAAGGTTGATAAAGTACCAGGGGAAGGTCGGGATCCTGGCCATGCGGAAGGTGGGACGTAGGGCTGCCTGGAGGGGTGGGTACCGTCTGATCCTGGAACATTTGCTGCATCACGCCGTGCCATTCGTCATCGGAACTTCCTCCGGCCTGCATCTTTCCATTATCTTCGCTAGTCGTTACTTCTCTTCCTCGCGTCACTGGGCTCCCATGCACCCATTGTACGTCCGCTGCTGTCCCGTCTCCTGTCCGGGTATCCAAACCCATGGTTCTTGTCTTCTGAGGCGCCTCCTTCTGATTTCTCCTCTCGATTTCCCTTCTCTTCAAGTCTCTCATTACCCTTCTTCGCCACCTATCGGCGATCTGTGCCCGCCGATGCGCACGTGCCTCCCGCAACTTGCATGCGGCCTCAACGTCCATCCCCCGCTCCCCACTCTTACCTTCTACACAGCATCGGTCCCCTCAATCCTTCCCCCAGTACGGGTGGTTTACGCTTCCATACTCGTTTTGTGGAATTCAATCAATCCTTCGTCCACCATCAGGGCTTTGATCCACAACGGAATCTCCTTCAACAACTTCCCCCGCAGTCCTGAGTGAAAAACAGCCTCAGCCTTCGAGAAGGATTGGTAGCACTCAGCGGCAAACTCCACAACGTATCCTTCCAACGTGGTCCTTACCCAAAATTCCACTGCGCGGGTTAGTTCAGTATCTACCCGATGCAGTGCTACCAGGTCTTCGTGCGCCCACCTGCGGTTTATCTTCCGCGAGCCTTCTTGGGGCACCGTCGCTCGTAACCTTCGCAACCAATTGTAAAGGTCAGTAGGAAACCTTCCCCAGAAAATTTCGTATGTATCACTGGCTGAATCCGAGAAAAGAACGATCTCCTTGATCGCGGCCTCCCTTTTCTTGGTCAGCTCCGCTTGCTGAGTAATGAAATGGTCAAGATGATCATCCCACCATCGCCGTATTGCTCCTTCAAAAATCCTCGAGACCATGATCTAGATCCCCTCAGAACATGCAGGTCCTGGCAACGGAACCATTTGTTGGCGAAAAGTCAGGTCTCGCGGGCAAGACCCAGGTTCAAGAGTAGTGGCCAACAAGGGGTCCGGTGTAGTCTAGCAACACGCCGGCATTTTCACCCTGCTCTGGGAGAGCAGTGCGTCTCACCCGAGGCGTGCCGCGACCACATGCATAAGGGGATGAGATCACTGGTAAGGAATAAACCCGCAACCAAAGAAAGAAAGTGCATCCATCACATATACCAAATTATACATGCATGATCTCTAATTAAGTATTCAGACAGTCGCAACTTAAAAATTTTAAAGCAGTGCAAACACATCAGAACGCATGAACAACACATTGAGACAGCAATCCTTCCTTATATTATGCTTCTGGCCGAATACATGATTACATAGCTTCCTTCTCTGATAACTCACAAGTCAGATACAGATGGGTTTGAGAACAGAAGGGAAGAACATAGAAAGTAGGAATCCATAGGGAGAACAGGTCTGATCCTTCTGCGGCTGCTCTGCGCTTCCATTTAACCCTCAACAATAACAATAACCTCCAACCCCCTTTCTTTAGCCGGGTGATCGCCCTTTTATTCACCCGCTCGTCGCGACTGGCGGCTTCTCTGTGTCTTCACTCTGGCTTTTCCCGACTTCTCTTCTGATGTCTGCATGTTCCTCTTTCTGTTTTCTGATGTATTTCTTTCATCTGTACTTATCTCTGTTCAATCTCCAGTTATCAATTGCTTCCGCGCCACCTTGGTAGCTCCGCAACTCCTGGTCGCTGCGGCGCGGTCGCGTTAGCTATGTGTATTTCTTCCGCAACTAAAAAAGAGTCCAAGTTCAAAATGTCTTGGCCGAAGATTCAAAACTTAAACAAAACAAGGGCCCCA